>JAGDQP010038056.1:6495-18331 GCA_022664845.1 Lepisma saccharinum
CACGCTAAAAATAAAACCAATAGCTTATTGCAGAAGTAGTCATGATCAGACGTTCTGTCCTGTTTTTAAAAGTTCTGGTCCGAATAACTTTAGAATAGATAGACTAATTTCAGTACAGTTTTTTTGTAACTTACAGAAAATGACAGTCTCTTTAAGTTGCAAGAAACCGTTCTTAAATCGGTCTAACCATTCAAAAGTTATTCGCAAAAGAAATTTTGTCAACAGGACAGTACTTCTGATCGTGACTGTACACTCACTGCTCTTTGTGATATTCCGACAGTCCATGCCGTGGTGCCCAATCGACCCATTTTTTTCACTTTTCTTGTTTGCTGTTTCCTAGATAGCACTAAAGGATATAAGTACTTTAGGCTTGACAATTAAGTGTCGAAGAATGAGAAATAATTATCTCTTATGTAGAAAGAAATGGAACAAATCTGAAAGGACATTGTTCGATCCTAAGAGAGTTTATTGATATTGTAGGATTCAGTGATGTGAATTTAAGTCTAAAGATGTTTCAAAATATGGTTGACTATAATAAGTGTTAATAAAGGAAGTTATTCCATTTAAGGATTATCCTTGATTGTGTTCATTAGATAGTAAGAAAAGACCATCAAGCAAGATGAAATAACTTCGGTCCTGAAGGAGTTAGTATAGAATGCATATGAGACCGTGTATAAATGAATGTTTATCAGATCCCAATGTCTAAAGAATAGGTTTTTACACGAATCGACTACATTGAGAATATTCAGTAATACTAGGAGTCTACTTTAGTATTAGTCTATAAGTCCTGTTAATCTATGTAAGTCAACAGATCAGCTTTAGTACCTAACACTGTAGATGGACGGAAGTAGTTGAACAGGGAATGTTGAACTGTCGATTAAGTTTCCTGACGATGGAGCGTGATTTTTTTTTTTTTTTTCGTGTATGCGCCATTAAAGTGTTCTTAGCCTCAAGATAAAATAAAATAGTAGGTGAGCAAAGCAAGTACATTTTATTTAAAACCTAAAAACGTATAACGGTTTCGCCAACTAACCAACAACTTGACTTCATCAGACACACTCATCAGTTAGTTGGCGTAACCTTTACACGTTTGTAGTTTTTAAATAAAACGTATTTCCTTTGCTCAGCTGTTATTTTATCTTATCTTCACCCGGCACGAAATTTTCTATAAAAAAAAAAGTCTCGCATTTTCCGTTCTGAAGATCAGTCTACGCCTCGTGCCGTCATCTCACGCCGTATGTGGCAGTTCGAATTCATGCTACAAAATAACCCATAAATCACACTGTTTCAACATACTGCATAGAGCTAACACTTGAAACTCCAGTTCATATAGCTAGACTAGGATGAACTGGCTGTAACCTTCAACGGCTCCATCGCTCCCACACAATATGAGACAGGATTGAATGTAGATATTTCGGCCACTTATTTCTGAACAACCTGGTATTCTCTCGCTTTGTTGTTGATCGTTTAAGTTAGTAACGAATCTTTCATTTGAGCAAGAGTTATTTTATTAATATGATAGATTGAAAGCTTTTCTTTTTAATTTGTTTTCATTGAAGCTAGCATTACTGTTGATTTTCACAGGGTAAACTTTCGTGGTTTTCCAGAGACGGAAAGGATAGGCACTTATCATGTATTACACATACTGAAGATTTGCAGTTGTGGAGGATAGAAGATGCATCGCCTTTCGTTACTTTTTCAAGAGAAAAAGTGACAGGTTCTATGCAGGTATGTTTTTGTAACTAGATCTAACAGTATTTCTAAGAAAATAGTTTTATAATACACAGCTGTTTTTAATAATAATAGATGTAGGCGAGTATTGAGTATGGTAATTCGATGATAACTCATTTCTTTCAATGTTCTATTGCAAGTTTGTGTGTGCTTTGGTATAGCTTATTGTCATTATATTACTATTAAGGAAGCCTTGTATTAATCCGAATCTTAACTTCTTACTTATTTCAAGTTATTTCCCTTCTTCAGTAGCTTAAATGCTTAGTAAAAACACCCTTATATGGAAGCTAACTCTGCACCATTGTTTTAGACCAATACGAATCTATTATTCTGGCAAGCTTTGGAACCTGATGGTTGGCATTATGTTGTTGTGTATATTGTACATTTGCAACATACGTCCTCTCTCACACGCAACCGCATACGTCAATGTTGAATACCTGCTCTCTCTCTCTCTCTATCTCTCTCTCTCTTTCTCGCTCTCTCTCGCTCTGGTAACCTTCATTGTTGGTTCGATATTCATTTTAAATGCAGGTCCCGTCCTTAGAACATCACCTAGCTCTTGGGACCTTTGGATTATTAAACAGGTGAGGATGCTGTCTTCAGGTAGAATATTCGTCAGTATCCGTATACAAGTGTTGAATGAGACATCTGGATTCATTATTGTTCGAAATATAAGACTTGTAGTTGTTGACATGTATTGTCCTTGCCACAGTTCTTTTGCTGGAACACTGATCAAAATGAAGTTATGTCTATGGCAATACTGAACATGCTCATTATGACGTGAAATTACAAACTGTTATATATAAATATACGAAGCGCAGACATGTTCGTGCTATAATAAAAAGAAGAAAAGAAAAACCAGAGAGTAAGTTGTGTATATATTTATACGAGTGAATGTTCTGTTCTTTTCTTTCCAGCGAAAATGCAGTGACAATTGTTACCTGGCAGGCGTTCATCACGTGAAACAATCCGATAAACTAATCGTGCTGGCCGGATCTACATCTGGTACCAGGTATGTGTCATTTCATTCCTCTGTTTATGGATAGATAAATTAGAACCATGTCTTTCTTGACTAGCTGGCTGTGCTTGATACCAGCAGTTAAGCCGCGTGGGGTGGTCCAGGCGGTACCGGATCGGCAATAGGTAGGTACGCGGGTTGGAACCCCACAGCCGACTATCCTGACTGAGGTTGTTCCAGGGTTGCCCTCAATTTTACCAGGCGAATGCCAGGATGGTACCTTGTTTAAGGTCCTGGTCGGTATCTTCCCTATCCTCTACGTAACTCATCTCGGCTTAAGCCAAAGATGCTAAAAGGCCTTAAATAAATTTTGCCTGCTTGTTAGCGGACTGACGATTTGCTTATTTGCTGATTGGCTAGTAGATGTTGCTCATTCGCTTCCTCGTTTTCTGGTTGTTTCAGCTTGTTCGCTTGCTGGCTGACTAGCTCGTTTTGATTCCTTGTTGACTGGATAAGCATGGTTACTTCATGACTAGCTTGTTGATTGGGTGGATTTTGTTACTTGATGATTAGATATGGGAGGACTTAGTTTCCTTGCGTGCTTTTTGGGGATAATCTTGCTTTTACTGGCTGGCTCAGAGCTTTCTTACCTGCAGGCTGACTGAGCTTCCGTGCCTTTTATTTGGCTTAGCTTGCTAACATTCATACGGGAACAGTCCACTGGACGGTTGTGGTATGTGATAATCTAAATTAACACGGCTGCCCAGCAACTTCCATACGTTGTGCAGGGTGTTCAGAAACTTACTGTACACATTTAACTAACTATATTTGAGAAATATAGGAGTATTAAAATGGTATTAAAATATTGGCGATTAAACAAAGTGAATATGGATGTTGAAGGAAGAGGAAAGGAAGTTATCCGGTTCAAAATTGAAGAGAGATCGACTCAAGATAAATCTGTAGTCTTGAGTTTCCTTCTCTCTTAGTTTACATAGAGGTGCATGGTTACTTTCTGAATGCTCTGTATACTCATTTCGTGAGTTGTAGCTGGTTAATTTCACGTTATCTCTTGGAACCAGTAGCCATGGTGTAGATCCTTGTAAGTCACTGAAACCTCAGTGTGTTAATTGCAAGGGTGATCACACGGCCTGGTCGCGTGACTGTCCTATTTTTCAGGAGGCAAAACGAATTCGAGAGCTGATGGTATTAGAGAAAATATCTGCTGGTGACGCTAAACGTCGATTAAGAGAGAGTTGGCGCACCCTTCCCTCTGGTGCGTTTTCACATGTTGTAGCCAGAATACCAGTTAAAACTGTCTCGGTTAGTACCCAGACAGTTAATGTATCAACACAGAGTCTGATGTGCCTGTAGACCCTCCGAAGCCTCCCAAAGGATCAGAGACTCCTCGCAATATGCCGACACAGATTCAGGGACAAAACACCTGTCCAGAGTTCTAGAACTCCACGGGTTAAGACTACTTTCAGTCCCAATAAAGTCTCCAAATTAGCTCGAACTTCGCCTCTCGATACAAGCATTAAGACTCTGACGAACGTTTTGGCTGCTCAGTTAGCTCAGGAAGAGTCTGCACATACTATCGATGAACGGAGTTCATCTTTGACCTCAGACATGATTGAGGACAACCTGATGGATATGGATTTTAATCTCGTAGGAAGGAAAGGGGAAACTTAGATATAAACCTCAACTTAAACGGTGAAATTTTTCTTGTTTTGCAGAGTTTTCTGATTTCCGTCTATTTGATATGATTACGCCCCTTAGCTGTTAAGTTTTATGGTGTATTTTTGTTTGATCTTGTGAAGGCCCATTTACCGCCTTCCTCGTTCTAATATGTTACGCTAAAGACTCGATACATCTTTCGTTTGTATTAATCGTTATATTGGTCATTTACACCAGTAGGCTGTTTGTGAAGACCTTTTATATCTTCAGCTTTTATATGGTTTTATTATTTTAATTAATAAACAGCCAAGTTTTGACACGACCAAGATAAGGGGCATCCCCCGTATCGGGACGGGTGTAAGCCATAGTGCTGTTACCGCCCATAAAATTCATTTTATCTTATCACGTTATCTCTTAACAGAATATTTTTAGTATTTTTTCTTTCTTTCTTTCAGAAATTGTTTGAGAACACTTGAAGTCAAAAAGAAGAAATTAATTCCGTGTTCTAGACTACAAGGAAACAAACAGATTGTACGTGCAAGCTGGTATAGTGATACTGTGAGTATTGATCGTTTCCGTCCGCACTTCATTAAGCCTCGAATTCTTGATCGGGACGGGCGTAAGCCATAGTGCTGTTACTTCCCATAAAATTCATTTTATCTTATCGAATTCTTGATTAGAATCTAGTTCAGAGCTGTGTATTTTTGAACCTATGGCTGTAGTTTTTTTTCTTCTTTGAATTAAAAGATTACTTTTTGTGAAACTAGCTTCAAAATTAGCTAATGTAAACATATAATTTGGTGCTTTCTATAGAAACTGCGTACATTCTTAAAATTTAAATATATTTTTGAGAATTTGATATACAAATAGGATATATACAGGGTGTTGCGAAAAAGTTTGATACAAATTTAGAGGTGAGTTCCTCACACTTAAAACCAAGAAGAAAAAAGGGCTTCTTTGAAAGAAAAATTCGAAACATAGCGTATTTTCGGAGCTTCAGGCACCCAATTATGGAACGACATCGTCACATTGACGTCATATCTCGAAAAGTAATCGCACAAGACAATAATGGCTTAGCAAATTACAAAGTTGTACCTAATACATATATTTGAGTTATGTTGATGATTAAGCAAGTGCCGTATAGATAAGTTTCCCAACATAATTAATGTCAAGTTATAATATTGTGCAATAGGCAAGCATAGAAGTCTTATCTAAGCTACATGCTTCAACCATAAGCTTTGCTCTAATGGATGTGTTGCGTACAACATTGATTGTGATGTGTTGGTCGACAACATTATTTTTCGAGATATGACGTAACTTGTAAGGGTGACGCCCCATAATTGGGTGCCTGTAGGTCAAACTACGCATGTTTAGAGATTTTCTGAAAGGAACATTTTTTTTTTCGTGTTTTGGTGAAAGTAATTCATCTTAAATTTAGGACAATCATTTCACAACACTCTGAATAGTCTCTGTAAGGTTAGATGAGAATATCTACCTTTGCATGAAAGAATAAATTTTCCCATAAAAAATAAATTTTGTGAGGAAAAAAGTGACAATATAGGATTCATTAAACAGTTACATATTGTTTTTTATAGTATTATACAATTTAGCTGTGCGAACACATGGGAATAAAATAATTCTGTACTCTTATCAGTCAATAACTAAAACACTTGCATAGCTCACATGCAGTATCGTAATCTTCTATTATCAAATACCAATAAGTCCAATACTAATGCTATATTTATCTGTATTTTATCACGTAAATACAGTAGGAATGCCTCTAGCCATTGACACATGTCCATGATAATACACCTCTTATTAAAACATTACATATATACGAAGTATGACGTGAATTTGAGTTTATGTTAATTTGCAAAACTTAGAGCTTGTAATTAATCTTATTCGCAATATTAAATTTCCATATTGTCTGATAATAAACTTCGCACATCCATCATGAAAAATTGCAACGTTCAAAGTTAATAAACGACAGATCATTCATTCATTGTAAACTGGTATTCCTCTCATTCTAAAACGAATTTCTGAGATTCTGGCCATTCCTAGTTGATACCCACTTATTAATCATTTGTCATACCAGTCTGTATGACAAAGTCATAACCATTTCATGGCAGCTGTGTTATGTAACTTTTTAATATGCTGATCTATTTTCATAATGCATTTAATGTATTTTGCAGCCAGTGACTAATAATTTATTCCGAAATTAAATCATTGCATTTTTTTCGATCACAGGAAGAAGTTTTAGTAACCGGAGGAGAAGGTGGTATCCTTAGTTTATGGAAACCTGGATGTGAAATGGAATCAAGTTTGCCACTCAAGGTATGCTAATTAATTAATTCCGTTGGTAATCACCTTAAGTTCTAAATATGAATTCTTAAGCTTGGTTCTTTCTTTCTTTCTCCCTCCCTTTATTTCATTCATTCATTATTGAGTTTGCTTATACCCCACTCTGCGTACGAATTGTAACTTGTCTTTGGAGAGAATTCATACCGCCTGTCTTCGAAATATACAGGGTGTCCACAAAAATCATGCTTCTTTATAAACAGTCGCTGTCTACGGTCGTATACACATGAAATTGGTGTAATTAGAAAGATCAATTCACAAAATGTTCATGCTCGCCTCACAGACATTCGATATACGCTCCTCATGTCACATGGCAGACATTAAAGCGATACTGCCACTCAGACCGAGACCGAGGCAATATCTTGTTCATATGGTCACCGAGATCACCAGATGTAAATTAGTTCGATTTTCTTGTAGTCGGTTTATGTCAAAGAATCTGCAACAGTTGAAATTACGTATCAGTACAGCCATCTAGTCCATCTCAACAGATATGCTGTAGCATCTGTGAGCTAAGCACATTATATATTTTGTATGTTTTGTCTTGCTAGTGTCACCAATTTCATGTCCGTACGACCATGGACATTTACTCAATTTCTGTTTTAAATCACGGAGATATTTGTGGACACCCTGTATCTAATGATATTAAATTTCGTGCAAAAGTATACAAAAATGTTCCTATTCATCATCATCAGTTTTGCCAGAAACGGCAGGTCCTTGAAGCTAAGCTCGATCTTGCGCCTTCCCTTTTGTCTAAGCATACGACTGTTTATCTTCTTCTTTGTTGTTTTCCCTCAACCATACCATATTGCATCCCTCGATATACAATCTCTGCTCAGCTAATACCCTAACGAGTTTCTTTTTCTCTTTATTGTCTCCAGTTTCTCGTTTACAGTCTCTAGCAGCCCCTCATTACAAGTCTGTGTCCAGCTGATTTTTTCCGTTCTTAATTTCAAACTATTCCAATTTCCTTTTCTCATTCCTTCAGAAACTCCACATTTCTGCTCTGTACAACGCAATACTCCATGTAAAACATGTAATCAATCTCTTTCTCAACTCTGATCCGCATAAGAGATTCATTTTCGTAGTGAACACCATTTCGCCTTGATCTCTTTTTCACATTTCGTGTCCTCATATCCTGGAAATACGCGACTCGGGAATACACAAGAAATTTTTAAATGTGCGAAAACCGGAAATTTATATGATATCTGTGGATTTCTACTCGCGATTTTTAGGTAGATTTCGAAAAAAAATTCACCTATTGAGATCGGTACGATATCAAAGTATATATAATAAATAAATCACAGCCATATTCAATCCACTAGTGGATGAGGCCTCTTCCTGAAGGGAGGAGTTGGTCTACTCCTCCCACGCTTCGTGCTGTTACTGCCCATAAAATTAATTTTATCTTATCTTATCCTCCCACGCTGACCAGACGGGTTGGGAGAGGAGAGCCGAAGCTCTCCCTGTGATCGCCACTGTCTTTTATTCACAGGAGCTCCCCAATTGTCCTCACGATGCTGGGTCAACACCGAAATTTTGATCCCTCACCGGGAATCGAAGGCGCGCTACCGACTAGGCTACGCAGGAGCTCATCAAAAATAAATAAAAGTATATATTTATATATTAACACGCTAGCGGCCATAATTTTGAAGATATTTGAACCAAATTTTTATCTGTTGTTTCTAGGCTTAATAGCTCGGTTAAGTTCGTTAATGAGCAAAATCGGTCGCCATCTTAGATCCAAAATGGCCGCCGAACCCATTGTTGTATAGAATACACAGCCTAACCGCTGGGGCTTTTGAAATCAAATTTGGTATCAAGGTACAACATCACTGTGTGATTACGAAAATGTTACCTAATGAGTTCAAAGACACCATCTTGGATCCAAAATGGCGGAAGTAAGAAATCTATTTTCCATATCGTTTGAGCTAGAGATACGAAATTTGGCATAAGGGTGTATTGTCACTAGTAGTTCAAGAAAATATTACGAAATGTTGAAAAAGTCGTCAACTTGGATCCAAAATGGCCGCCCCAATAATTCAATTTTCAAATCATTGAAGGTAGAGAAAAGAAATTTTCTTTGAAGGTGTATGACCAAGAGTAGGTTACAATAAATGGGGCAAACCTCCCCTTTGGGGGCGCAGGCCCCCGTGGGAGGGTGAAGATGGACACCATGGTGGTGTAGTGCTGCAGGGAGATTTTGGTTAAGATAAAGGAGGCACATCCTCTCAAAAAAACACTGAAGTTGGGGGCGAACCCCCTACGGGGATCTGGGGGGCAGCGCTCCCAGCGAAACAAAGCGAGTGTGTGTGTGTATATATATATATAAACAATAAGAATAATTATTATCAAAAATAAAATTAAAATAAACGAAAAAAACAAATGCAACCCAAACTCACTAAAATGTGCCCGAGTAATCAAAACAGAACCGTTTGCTATAAAATTATAAGTTCCCTGCGGCCCCAATATCTCTCTTCACCCCTGATCAACAACTTTAATATACGCCCCTCCTAAGTTAAGCGGCAATCGAATACAATAACTAGTGGATAGATATGGCAAAAATCATATAGAACCTATTATATTTATAAAAAAATAAGTTCTACCAAACACCCCCTGACCCCCTCCTAAACACGAATTTCCTAATAAAACCCCAATTCAAGCCCCTACGCCTCTGACAATTAAAGCACCCATTTTAAGGCCCAATGTTAATACTACCACGGGGGAACAAGAAAATAATAACCATCTCATAATAGCTCCACCTAAAATAGAAACCACAGTCAACCCCAATATACCCCGCACCATAATTAAATTAGAATTATCACCTGTCCCGTGACAGCTTATGCCGGCGGCACCCATCCCAGTTAAATAATAGCTTAAACGAACAGAATAACACACAGTTAAGCCAGTCGAAAAAAATAAAAGAAAAAATCTAACTAAATCAATCCAAGCCATACTCCCAACTTCCAAAATCAAATCCTTAGAATAAAACCCCGCCAAAAAGGGAACTCCACAAAGGGTTAAATTAGCAGTATTCAAACAAGACAAAGTTAATGGCATTTGACTTACAAGAGCCCCCATACATCGAATATCTTGGGTATCTCCCACCCCATGAATAATCGCCCCAGCACACAAAAATAATAAGGCCCTAAAAATAGTATGAGTTAATAAATGAAAAAAATCTAACATAGAAAATCCCATAGATAAAATCATTATCATTAGCCCTAATTGACTGAAAGTAGATAGAGCAATAATTTTCCTTAAGTCATACTCATAATTAGCACCTACACCCGCTATAAATATAGTTAAACCAGAAAGAAGTAATAACACCCTCCCTATAAAGCTATCACTTAAAACATCACTAAAACGAATTAACAAATAAACGCCGGCAGTAACTAAGGTAGAAGAATGAACTAGAGCGGAAACCGGCGTAGGGGCCGCCATTGCTGCAGGTAATCACGCCGAAAAAGGGATTTGAGCTCTTTTTGTCATCTCAGCCACCACAACAAGAGTAATAATAATTTTTATCTCATTTCCGTCATGTAACTCACCCAAATAAAAAACATAATTTCAACTACCATAATTTAACATTCAAGCAATCGCAAGTAAAATACAAACATCCCCAACCCGGTTAGACAAAGCAGTTAACATCCCAGCATTATAGGATCGAACATTTTGATAATAAATTACCAAACAATAAGACACTAAACCAAGGCCATCCCAACCTAGTAAAATACTAATAATATTAGGAGACATAATTAATAACATTATTGATAAAACAAACATAAGCACTAAAAAAATAAAACGGTTAATATAAAAATCTCCGCCCATATACTGCCCACTATAATAAATAACTATACTAGAAATGTATAATACAAATCTCATAAAAATTAAAGACATTCAATCTAATAAGATAGTTATAACAACAGAACTTCTATTAACTCTAACAACTTCCCACTCAACAAATAAACTAGTATCAAAAATCATTAAAGCAGCCCCCCCAACAAAAAAAGAGAAACTAAAAATAAAAAGAAACACAAAAGAAATAACACAAATAGGGTATTTCCATATCACGACCTAAGAGTCGCCCCTCAACTTTCCTTAGCCCCACAAGCCAAATTTTTAAATAAACTACTTAAGTTATTAGTCAACAACCTAGAACCACAGAAAACTTGGCCCAACAAAAAGAATTAAAAGATTTAAAGGAAATCAATGAAGAAATAAAAGATAGTATTCACGAATACTTCCCCCCCCCCCAACAAGAATACAACCCACAGTAATATATATACCATGCTGAGTATAAGAATAAAGATACAAAGTATAAGCAGCTCTAAAAAATGACATCAAACTCACCCCACCCATACTCAAAAAAGATCACCCAATAACTCCATTTAGTAAGCTAATTTCCCCTAACAAATTTAAACTAGGAGGGGCCGCCATATTAGCAATACTCAGCAAAAACCACCAAAAAGTTATTCCTGGCATAAAAGACATCATACCCTTATTGATAAATAAGCTCCGGCTACCCAAACGTTCATAAGAAATGTTAGCCAAACAAAACAACCCAGAAGAACATAACCCGTGCCCAATCATCAAAATTAAAGCCCCCTTAAATCCCCAAACACCTATAGTTATAATTCCCATTAATACCAAGCCCATATGGGCAACAGAAGAATAAGCAATTAAAGACTTAACATCTACCTGACGTAAACAAATTAATCTAACAACCCAAATTCCAACCACTCTAATACCAAATCACAACAAATTTAACTTAACAGCAATTGATTCGAAATAAGGAGAAATCCGCAACAAACCATAACCCCCCCCCAACTTTAAAAGAACCCCAGCAAGAATCATAGAACCACTAACAAGCGCTTCCCCATGCGCCCTAGGTAATCATAAATGGACTAAAAATATAGGTATTTTAACCAGAAATGCCAAGATCATTATACAATACCACAGGTAATCCAACATACAAACTCTAGCATCAATATATCACAAATTATAAAAAACAAGACTACCCCGGACTCCCCCAAAATAAATAATACCAACTAATAAAGGTAAAGATGCCAACAAAGTATATAATAATAAATAAAACCCTGCCTGCATTCGCTCTGG
>JAGDQP010038057.1:0-18329 GCA_022664845.1 Lepisma saccharinum
CAATGATTTCGAAGACATAGTTGATGATGACGATCTGCAGTGATTGTGATGGTGGCCTTCCGAATCTTCTGAACTTAATTTTTTCGCCAGAAATTATGTTTAAAACGAAAATAATAAAATCTTTTCTATCAAACTATTGTTAGAACTTGCTTACATGTTATAAAAATGTAAAAATTAAGTATTTATTTATTTATTTCTGACGTAAAAATAAAATAAAAATAATTCAGTACATTGTTGTAAATAATGAAATTATTGTTTGTATTAATTAGATCATGGCAGTGTCATTTCAGAGTGAGGAGCCAAGGGAGGGGAATGCTAGTATTGTAAGAAATGATGCCTATTCTGACTGACTTTCAAGATTCAGTGACCGATTTTTTTCCTCCGTACTGTGCTAATGTCTACAACACGTGAGTGTATGAAGCGAACGGAAGTGTAGTACTGTTGTGGAGTAAAATTTCAGTTGAATGTTGTGAATGATAGCAACAATGAGGAATTGTTATGTCAGGTGCTGCAGCTTTCGTCACACATCAGATATGCTGTTTCTGTGATCAAAGAGAAGTATTGTCCATGCGCTGAATACTGAATTAGAAGTAACACAAATTTGGTTAAAAGTTTGGCAGCATTACATGTGCGAAGCAAGTTACGTTTAAATTCTACATCGCTCTGTTTGGGAACGTCAACGCCAACGATGCTTTATTAAGGAAGGAATTGTTAGTTATAAAGAGGACAACAGGGCACTTATTTTTTGCTAACTCCAACTAAAGCAAATTCTCTTTGCAGTGAGCAGTATTGTAGACTTCTGGAACTGTCTCTAATCTCCTAGGACTCTAATGGTGAATATTTGAGCTTACCAGTGTTGCCAGTTGACTCGAAATTTCCCGGAAATCGGGAAATTGTTAACAGCAACGAAAATGCAGAACATTAAAACGATTACGTTGAAAATGGGCAATTTTATCGTTATGAAGCAAAGTAAGAAAAAGATAAGCGGGTCTATTGAATGTTTTAAAATATCTCGTAGATAGGAACGTGAAACAAAAGGAGGCATGATTTCTTTCCATGATATTAAGAGTGAACATCTGTTAAAGATGTATTATTTTAGCTTATGATAAATAAAGGTTAATATTTTAACTTCTTTCTGGAATATTTATGATTCCTATTCGTCCCGGAAAATCCGAGACTGTACCGGAATCGAGATGTGCGTCCTGGTGTCCCGAAAATAATACTCTGTACACATCAATATCTTGGTTTTCAACGAAGAACGGACTGTAAAAGAATAATAGTTTCATTCCTGTTCACAGAATTATATTCTATTGTATTTATAAGTTTGGCAGATAAAAATAAAACTTTTGAGTACATTGAACGAAACATCTGATTCATTAGGCGAGGACAGAGCGTTTTGCCGGTGAATGGTTATTATTGTTGGAATTATTCTTTGTTTCAACCTGCCTCTTTCTTCAGCGCTATTTGAACCACGAACTGATTTTTCTGATGATTTGCTACTAACCATAACAATACCAAGAAGAAAAGTATTGTTTAATAAAACCGGACACGCAACAATAGGAAATGTTTTAATATTTCGATACAATAGGAACTTTTGAGGTGGAGAAATAACGTATTTTTGTATTATTTGTGTTACTACGTGTAACTTTTCCTTCCTTTTACGCAACGATGGTTATGTATTTCCATTGCTATTTCGAGCAGGGAGTATTTTTTCAATTTTAGAAGTTACTAGTGGAGTGTAAATCACTATAATTACGGTTGAGTGTTGGACATAAAATTGAACGTAATTTTTAACACAACGAAATTAATTAAAATGTTCATTTTGACATTTTAAAGATTTTTGAAAATTATTAGCGTTCCTAGATTTTCACTTTTAAAATGTAGCAAACGTAGTAATATCACTTCCTACATCTTAACTACAGCTATTGGATCTTCCCATAAGTAATGTTTTATCATGGCCGCCGAAACGATGACACGCAATGAACGAATTACAAAGTACATCAAGGCCGTGAGACTAGCGTTGTCTAAGATAGTTCATTGTATATGCGTGTACAGAATATTTGTCTGCAGCAAGTTGCGGAGCAGTGACCCGTGTTTCAAGACGGCATATGAAAAACATATAGGGAATGTTATGCTTTGAGTTCCATCGTTGACATCCAGCGACCGTAGTCACAAAACATCAATGCTGTACATGGACATGGTCACGGGATAGTTCACAAATGTTAGGGATGGTTCATAAAATCGCGGCTGGAAAGACCATTTTCACTGATATGCAACGACTTTGTCGACCCGTCGACTTGTACTGCTTCGTTTAAGAACCCACGTCAAACGGTGCAACCTTAAAAGCAAACGTTAGTGGGCGCCTATAGGAGATGTGGTGAGAACAGTGGCAAAACAAGAACTCAACCCGCAGGAAGTGAAGGAAATGCGCTGTATAATCCATTTTGAATTGTTGCAACCGAACCAATCCCGGCGGAGATCTATTATTAGCATTTGGGACGGCCACGAGTTGCCTTACTGGACAAACGTCCTGCACTCGTCGATCTTAAGGAAGTGCTGGTCCAGGGAGAGAACGTCCGTCCACACACGGAACACCTGTGGGAAATTACAGAAATTTCCGTGGAATCTGTTTCTTAGTCTCCAGAATCATCTTGGGAAAAGTACGAAACGTGGACTTGCGGCGAACATTGCTCGAGGGATTTTTTTTTCTTCCATATCCAAAGCTTTCTTGAAGCGTGGTATTCAGAAACGGTTGGCAGGTGGCACAGGGTTGTTCAGATTAAGATTACTGAAGGTATATGTTTATTTTCTTTATTGTGCAAAAAAAAATATTAGTTATGGGATGTACCAATAGCACACAGATTAACTTTCATTACCGTAAGTACACATATAAAAAGAAGAAGAAAAAATATGGTGCCTGTGACTTACTTTTAAAAAGTGAAGGCTCACAACTCTTGAATAAGTCAGTATATGATAATTAATAGTCAACGTTTTGCATGTTTGTACTGGGAAAAATTAATTGCAGGGTTGTACAGGTTAATTGGGACGCTTGTGACAAGTGCATTTATCTGATTGAATAAGGAGTTTGGACCCCTCTGGCGTGCAAAACGGCAGCGATATTCCCTGGAATAGATACAAACAGATCGTGGATTGTGTAGAATGGTAATTGGATAACGTCTGAACATCCTAAAGTCTTGTCAGGGATAATCATGGTGTAAAGTGGTTCCTTACATGAGACCCTAGAATACATCAAAGAGGGTCAGTAATATTGAGGCTTGCAGATTGTGGACGTCATGGAAGGTGTACTTCTCTCTCATACTCAGTAAACCATAATCTGACACTTGCATTGTCATGTTGGAACACAGCGTCACAATTGGAACAAGTAGGCCTAAGGAATACCAGGGAATGGCACCTCAGATTTTGGAGCCACCGCCGTTTTTTACACTTAGCATCAAACAGTCATGAATGTATGCCTCCGCCGGTGTTCGACACAAAACAAACATTCTCTGTCACCGGGAACAATATCTGTTTCAACACATGAGAGAAGATGACAACACAATTCAGGAGAATTATGATTTCGTGTTAACAAAGTACCCTTCTGTCTGTCTGGGAGCTTCGATTTGTCCTCAGTTTCTCCTTTTTATCGAGGTTCGGTTTTCTTTCATATATGCTGTCATGACCCGCGAAACAGTAAATGCAAACACCTCTCACCCCTGTTCATCAATGCACCGGCTAGTAGGGTAGCCACTATATGGCCTGTTTACAACAACATCTTTGACATTGTAATATGTTTCTGGCACATTGTACTCAGTAACTATGGTGAGTCCCATATGTTACAGGACAGTAGTCCCACTTTACGAAAACTGCCACAATTCTGGCTCGGGCCGGGATAGAATAAAATATATTGCAAGGTAGTTAACCAAGACCTATTTTGGAGCAACCATCCCGGTATTTGCCTGGTGTGACAGGAAAAACGTCTGTCGGGAAGGGCGGTCATTGAGTGTCAGGACCGCCCAGCAGTGACTATTTTCTATTAAACTATGCAACACCAGTATGTGAGATGAGAAGGAAAGAACGTGAATGTCAGTGTGACGGGATATGTTTATTTTCACGTTCACTAATTTTATTCATAATTACGTGCATTGTTTAGTATGCTGTTACGCCTATATGTTTGTTTATTATTTCTGTTGGTAATCAAGGTTTTCTTTTGCTGCTGGTCTGTGATGTCTCGTGTAAATGGCCTTATTTCGTTGTATACCTACCAAATATGTTGTGAGTCCTCACATCCACACAGTTGAACCAGTCCGTCCATCAAGCGTTCTGTTCATGTAAAATGGGCGATGATAAAAAACAAATCAAAGTCTGGCAACTTTGTAGCAAAATTTCTCATCCATTTTGTATGAAACGAAACTGAGTGTGCACTCAGTTGCATTATATCATGGAATACGGATTAAATACTTGTTGGGTCCTTTCTCTGGACAAATCTTGACAGCACTTTGCATTACTTTCTCATTTGCTCAGAGAAAGACAGCAGATTATGGATGGTTTCACCATTTCGACGACGCTGAGACGGGTTGTATGTGTAGGGTTTAAGCATAATAATGGAACCACTTTTCTGGCACTTCAATTTATTATTATTATTATTATTTGTACCTTACATGTGACAAAGTCATATGGAGTCGTATTTCGTACAATTTTAGAAGCAATGTCTTGCAGTCATATCACTGATGTAACGGATATTTTTTTTTTTTTTTTTTTTTTTTTTGTAATTCAAAAAGAAACTTCCTTCAGCCAAAAAAATTAACTAAAATTCAGTGAACTGTAGAGAAATGAAGTAAATAACCAGACTATCCATCCTTGAGTTTACCGGTCAAATGAACGGATCTTGGCTGTAAGCAGTGTTTGTCAGTAAAAATAGTGGTGTATCAAAGGTGTATTTTGCGGTAAACTCTCAGACAAAAATTACAGCGGTGGCTCGGTGGTAGAGCGTTCACCTTTAGTACTTGGGGTCGTCTGTTCGATTCTGGCTTATTCCATGTGGGATTTGTGGTGGACAAACACCGTGTGCGTCGACACTCCCGCTTTCTTTTTTCCATCATCACCACACGGCCTGAGCCAACGTTGCCAGAGGCCTTAAGTGAAATTTTGAAGAAAGTAATAAATAAAAATTGACAGTGAAACAAAAAAAAAAAAGCGTACTAATGAGTTAGTAAATAACCACATCATTTCCAATATTTTTAATCAACCACTATTATCGGTTTTGGATCATCTGTTCAAGAATCTCCCTGTAATTTTCGCCCTTGCAGTAGTAGCCCAGGAAGTTTTCACATATCTTCTTGAATAACACCCTCGTGATTTTTCCAGTTCGTTCATGTACGAGAGAAGACGTTCATTTTGCATAAGAATGACAATGAGTGACAGCCCATCAAATATACACCTACCTGTGTTTTTGCTTTCGATTTATTTGGAAAAGTTTTAAGTATAGTATAGTGAAGCATACCTCAGATATATTTCCTTGTTTATTAGGCTTCTAGTTTAAAATACAGTTTCTCTAGAAATCAATGACGCATGAAAACGGGTACTAAAGTAGATCGTACGGGCCAATCTTTCGTCGTGAGTGTTCCGACGTCAGAGCTTGCTTGCTTTAGTTTTTGACATGAGGATTACCTTTCCACAGTGTAATGAAACATGGATTGAAGTCTAATTCTTACACTTTAACTACGATGTAACTCCAAACCGATTGTGGTATACGGTACACAGGAACACAAAGCCAGATTATTATGTTTTATAAAAGAAATGAGGTGATGGAAATTAACACGCCATTTCTTTCATCACTCGTAAAGAGTGGATTCAGAAAACGTAGTTAATTTTCCTGAATCAGTTTGCTTGTGTACCAGCGATGATTAGTAGCGTATTGGGGTAGTTTTTATACCATTCCAGATACAGCCGTGCTTTTCACCAAGTAAATATTTTTGAAAATATCACTCCATATGTTCGTTATTAATACTTTTTCTTCTTTTTCAGTCTGTTGCAGATATATTTCACACCATTCTGCTAGAAATCGAAAGGGCAAATGGCAATGTCCAGGAAAAATCGGGGTGTATTGTTTCCTGAAGATTATGTAAAATGTACTGAACTAGAGTATTCTGGCTAAGTACATTATTGTAGTGAAAGATATGCTTGCAGTAGTCAAGCAATATTGTATGCCATTGTGCTGGTGGTTCATATAAATTTTATATATATATATATGTGAGAATGTACTTTATGAGCATCGCCATTAATTTGCAAATAATACGGTAACAACTTCATCACTTTCACATCCATTGTATTATACAGTACTTGTGTATATATACATGTAAACTAGAAAACATTCGGGCTTTCCTTTGGTTTGTGTATAATATATTTTGATGCCTATTGTAATGGGAGTTTGGCTAATTATTAATAATTTTTGTTAACTATATTATATATATATATGTGTGTGTGTGTAATCATGTTTAATTAATGTAGCACAAAATCAACAAAGTATTTCCCCCTCTGCACCTCTGATGTATGGCGTTTTTTTGTTTTATTTGCCCGTACGTACATAAGCAGTACACAGACACTCGCATATATATATATTTAATTACGATGTCTTCGTTTATTAGGTTCTGGGTATGATTGCACGCATATCGACTGTAAAGGTATTGATATTGTTTCGTCTCTTGTGCATGAAATAAGTTGATTTGATCATTAATTCCTACGTGATTTAGAAGATAATTATTTGAAGTAATACATCAGTAAAATTAAATATTCAATTTTAACCGCGCTTAGTGATGTGATGATTTTAGTGAAAAATGTAAGGTCCTATCTCCTCAATCCTTTCAATTTTTGACACTATTTATAATGGCGATATATTTATATTTAAAAAAAAAAAAAGTGAAACGAAAATAATATGTAACCTTTTAAATAGAAAGAACTGGAAAGGTTGAAGATGTACGTTTAAATTGTATATCAGTCCTTATTGCATTTGTAGATATAACATTATGCAATAATGGTATATTAAAGTGAGTCATATTTCCTGGAATCTGAGGTATAATTGTTTACATTGACATCTGAATTTTAGTATTATCGGAAAATCGGGGCTGATAAAAAATGAACTATAGATTTTTCAAGGTGATTCAAAGGCGATTTTAATATTAGTATGGTGATTATATTTTCAGTATCTACACCCGAAAACTTCTGGTATGTTACCACTGAGACATGCGTGAAGCTTGTTTCAGTTTTAGTGGCAGCCTACGCTTAAGTTCTCGACGTGAAAATGATGTTGAGCTAAGCGATTACGGTAGAGCAAATGTATCGGATAGATTATGATAGATGATAGTCAAAGTAGGGTCAAGAAACATCGTCAGCATTTTGTAAGGAGATGAGCCTCACAGGAGAATGATGCTCCGATAGAGAAGAAAACCTGGGTGATGCGGTACTGTGGAAGGGTAGGAACGCTTAATAGAGCATCGCACTAGTTAACCTGGATGTGTGCTGCATATTAATATATATACATGTGTGTGTGTGTCTGTGTATTCATATGTATAATGAAAATCTAAAGATATTTCGTTCCATTATACATATATGTTCAAGATCGACCTTCGTTCTTGTTCACAATCCGTAATATTTTTGAAATGAGGTAGTACCAATATGCACATTTATTTTTATTATTTAAAAAAGAAAATGTACAGTACGTTAACAGGGACAGGATAACCAGGCTGTTACATATTTTCCTAGTTTGGTAATTAATTTAACTATCCAGTAACTAATTGAATGTTTTTTTTTTTTCGCATTGGATGTATTTGTGTAAGTACATACATATCTGTGTGCGCACTTCAGTAGAAAAAGTAACTTGGAAGTTTTTATTTTTTTAATTTATTTTTGTTTTGATTAGTTTATTTCGTATGTACTATTTAAAAGTAAATTTAAGTGACATGTAATTATATTGTATTTGTAGATACATTTTGAAGTTTTTTTTTTAAATATATACACTGGCACGTGGTGAGACTAAGCGAATTATAATCATGTACCAACTGCTAATATGTTTAAATTGTGGAAAGAATAAGGATTTTGTTTTCTGTGTGTGTGTGTGTAAAACTTAAAATTCATGATATGATCGGAGCCTTTCTTGGTGCTTTTAAGCCAAATAGGACGCGTAACAATCTATTTTGGATTTTTAATTTGTCGCCTACGATATTTTTCACATCTGCAAGCCATAAACCACAAAACACAAAGATTTTAATACAATTAATTGCACTCTTGGGATACTTCTACAGCAGAGGAAATGTTGCGGTAATATCTTGACCTTAAGTATAATGAATGGATCAAGCCGAGAATGTAATCACGGAAACTTGGACAAGGCACAAAATTAAGTCAATAGATCCTGTATATTAATAATAAGATGTTCAGTCATACACAGAAAAATTGGTTGCTGCAGTGATTGAGGCGTTTTGTTGGTACCTCAATGGTAGAGCATCCGTTCGGCATCTGGAAAGCATGGGCTCATTTTCCAGTAATTGCGGCGACAATTTTTGTTTTTTCTATCCGATTTTCAAAATAGTAACAGTATTGTGAAAAGATCTACAATACTAAAACTGAGCGTTATGAATATTCATGTAATATGTCTACTATATGATAAGACATTAGCAAGAAAAGACTGTAATGGTAGTTTCAACATCTCTCTCCTACAACGCGGTTTCTATTCTTTTCAGATGTACATTTCGAAAACTTTTTGCTGCCATTTTCGGATTTGTTGTCTTCAGCTACTTCTGTAATACTATTTTACTTGTAATTTTGTCTCTGTAAAAATTCAGTTTTGTTAAAATTTATCCTAAACAGTTCATTAACAAGTAACACTATTTCATGTAGAAGATGTATATATAATAATAATAAATCACAGCCATATTCAATCCAGTACTGGATGAGACCTCTCCCCAAAGGGAGGAGTTGGTCTACTGCTCCCACGCTGACCAGACGTTGGGAGAGGTGCAGATATATATATTTAATATCAGCATAGAAATCTTAGTTTGTGTGTTAAAGATTGGCCAGTGGTTGAAGTGAAATTGTTGGGAAAAATTATTAACTGCATTGTTCGTGGTAGGCCACATTATGAATTTCTGGCCGTATTTTACACTAAATACTGAGCACTACGGTGATAGGTAGCCAAGTAACACTGATAGCCGCACGTCTCTATAGCCATAGTCACGAGAGACCGACACTAGTACAAATGTAGAATTGGGTAGAATCCGTAGAATGGCACACGAATACTGTGTATAAGGTTACTCAGAGGGCTCATATAGTCTGACAGAGTCTAGTCAATTTTAATCACGTATCGGTGTTACCATCTGGATGGCTATAGGTATAACGATGTGTGGATGTCAGTGATAGTGCGCGACATTGAGTGTAAAATAGCGTCAGATATTAAGTGACGTACCACTGACAATGCTATTACTAAGTTTTCCCGCCAATTTCTGTTCAACCACTGGCACCTAATCTTTAACACACGAACTTAGTTTTTTCATTCTGATTTTAAAGATCTTCTAGATATGAGTGTCCAAATAGTGTTACTTGTAAGCTACATCTAGAGACTGTGATACCCAAAACATCCTCAGTCTTTCCATTTCTTCAACAATTGTATAAGGGCGAGTCAACTAAAAGCGAGCAAAAGTTGTTTTTTTTAAAAAAAGTACTTGTATGTTTTAAAAGGAAGCCATTTTCAGCATTTTGACATGTGTCAAACCGACTAACAGCTTGATAAATGTCACTATGCACTAAGTGATTTCTTTTAATAAACATAGAAGTAATATTTTTCAACGTAATCAACTTGGCTCACTTTCAATTGACTCGCCCTTACATATGTACTTGTTTTCCAACGTCATGGTCCAGTTCCACATTTTGGCTTTCGACAATATCATCCTGATGCAGCTGAGCTTTTGAAAAGTTTTGATGGACGGCCATACGAGTAACAGTTTTGACTTGTTATTTTGGGAATTCTGTCTTTAGTGTCGATTTTCTAGAAACTTTAGATTTTCCGGCTCTGCGCGTATTAAAGAATATTCTTCCTTCTCTCCGACGTGCTTTCTAATTACACATTACGATGCTCTGAACAGTAAAACAACCTCATCTCACTACTTTTGCTTCGTTCCACATTTTGGTCTTTGTTTTTTAATTAGACAATTGGTATGAGAATCGCACATAGAAAATAATGTCTTTTTCATTAACTGGTGCTTTGTCAGTATTGTGAACCATAAGGTAAGCAGAGACCCTCGTTATCTGTGCGCGTGGTTGCTGGCTCATGTTCAGTGGAGTTCATTGAACGTAGCGATTCGTAGAACACTGTAAAAGAAAGAAGAATTAAAATAATTTGAATTGATTTATTACCTTTTGGCGTCTCTGACTCGGCTAGGAAATAAAAAAAATAAAAAAAAGAAATTAAATCCTGTCCGTAGAAGTTCACAGGTTCGTTTAGAACATGTCACAGTTAAAACAAACAAACGAATCATTACTAGGCTATCTACAAAATCAAGATAGTCTGTCTGCCTCTGTTCACGGCATAGAGATTGACAAATGAATCCGTATCTTTGTTATAACATCATGAGTTTTCAATGTAATTATTAAGGTAACAATTATAAAGTTCATAAGATATGCACTATATGTATAACAATAACGAACACACAACAAAGTGCTAGTAAATTAGCTGTCTTTGAAACGAATCTATTGAAAGGAATAGTACCTTAACCAAAACAAGAGGAACTGCACCTTATTTAACCGGATACACGGGGTTAGTCATAAAGAAGTAAGTGATCATGCAGCAGTCTTATTACTTGCTTGTACCTTATTAAACACTGTTTTTTTTGCCCTAATGACAAAGCGCACATCTATCATGGCCTACAACGGCTCAATGAAGCGTCAGTGTTTATGTTGTTCCGATAAACAATTGTAAACTACCATTTTCATGATAATTCTTGGAACTAGAATGACGTGACTTCTTTGGAATTTAATATATATTTCCTTTGACTTCTGTAAATGTGTTCCAGTTTTTGAAAACCGACGTTCTGACAGCAAATACTTCTTTGTGAATAACCCTGTATTTTATGTGTAGAGAAATGGGGGGAAAGAGAAATAGTATAACGTAGAAGTTTAAAGTACGTAGTACGAAAGTAAGATCACATGAGTAATTTTTAACTCTACTATTCTTTTCTCTTTAAACTTAATTCACCAAGAGTGAATTATTTCTGTAACTTTAGTGCAGATACATCAACATCTGTTCAAAATGTAGAGTAAAATATTGTTAATTTATACCAAAGAACTCTCTTTAAAGTAAAGAGTAGCCAAAACATTGATAGTAATTAGAATAATTAATAGAAATATTGTATTCGATTCGCCGTAGAACAAAGTAATCACTTTTGAGATTCTCTAGTTTTCCCAACCAGTGTCCTGCTGAGTGAACTTAGAAAATGATATTTTCATTATTCAATCGTTTTATAATTTTGCAGAATGTGCGTATAACGACCGAAATTTTTTCCCCAGTAATTGAATAGGGTGTATTATTTTTAAATTGCTATCTATAGTTTCATTTCGGAAGATTAGAAAAATGATAAGTCTTTACGTTCTTTTTGTAAAAAAAATATATATTGCCTGTTTCTATTGATATATATATTTATCATGATCTTCCGATGGTTTTATGAGCATGCCTTTTTTATTACTGCATCTTGTAACATTACCCAGAGTTTAGAATATTTAATACAATATGTAGGAGACGTTTATTTACGGTATGATCTTTATTTCGACTAATATATAATATTTAAAGGTCAAATTATAAGAAAACTGTACTAAAATGTCCTTCAGATCGAAGGAAAACAGGATTTGATGGGATGAATTAATCAACGGAATGATCTCAGATATGTTGCCAATGTGATTATTATTTTCGTTTTTAAAGACAGATCAAAATGCAGCCGCAGAAGAAGCCGAGGCAGTGGATTCTATATATCCTATGAATGTGATTTCATATTTGTTGGAAATAACCACAAAAAGAAGACTTCAGGCTGTAATTATAACTGGGGGCAACATCGTTTGTGAAGATCTATAAAAAAGTGGAAAATTCGTTTCGAATGTTTAATGATGATGTGGATAGATTATTTTTTCTGTGAAGTGATTATTAACAGGACAGATTAGTTTCAGTAATAGTTAGCTACTACCAGATTATAATTGGTAAAATATTGAATGATATCAAAATATTTATGTTTATCAAGCGGAATGTAGTCTTTAAGTTTAATCAAATATGTTGCGAATGTGACTGGTGTTTTTTATTAGTTGCGCTATAGTATTGTATAGTATTCTTGGAGCAAATAAAAATTACTATAATGAATTAAAGCTTGCTGTGATTTCAATACTGTCTTACCATTTCCCATTTGAAGTTATTTTGAAACGTTGATTCTTCAGTTAATCAGTTATTCGTCTGACAACTAGGTTACTTGCATAGATGAATACTCCTGTGTGGCACTAAATAGTATAATGGACAGAGGGCGTGACTATCTCCTAGGTAAATGTTAAATAATATGATGTCCGTTTAGATTATCATATATGTTGAGAATTATAAGGAGATTGCTTTAATATATACGTGTTATTACGGGATATCAGATAAGAAAAAGGGGTGTAATTAATCTGATGATGAGACAGGTCATTCCATACGAGGGGGTCAAAAAACGAACCTTTTGCTTTCAAAGATTAGGAATTGTTTTAGAATAAAGATTTGAATTCTAACCTATTGCTGAATGTCAATTTACGTTAGGTTAGATCTTAATAGTATGGATGCGAATTAGATTACGAATTGGAACCATAGTTATTATTAATGATATATTTACGTATCTTTCTTCTTATTAAATACGACATCAAAGACTACAGGGGAGAGAGATGGCTGTTCACCTCTGGTATGAAATAAAGAGCGGCAGTGTATCATTAAATAGAATAACATGGACTCAGTATATGTTGCTAAAAGAATCCTTTTTTTTTAGATATTCGTATATTAAAGGCAAAAACTCAAGAAGTGTGACCTAACGGGTGTAAGCCATTGTGCTGGTACTACCCATATAATTAACGTCTTATCAAGGGTCGTGAAAACAAATAATTTTCCTCGGGAATATGATTATTGGACTTCGATGTTTCTTTCGCTGTACTCTTCAAATATTGTCAAATCAATGAGGAAATTATTGATTTCTGTTACGCAGATAGTGATTTCCATCATCCCGATATATGAACTTGTGCGTCTGCAATATCGCTACGTAGATCATTTGGTTTAGACCACACTTCATGCTCAGGACCACACACGCACTAACTTCAAACTCACAACTTTGGTACTCATCATCGACTTATGAGCGTAGAGGATCTGTAACGTAAACAAAAGAGTACATGGAAAAGTACTCTCCGGTATTGTCCATCTATACCTGAATACCAAGTAAATAAGTGAGGGTAGTTATCCATTACGAACATGGATATGAAAGCTGAAGTTTAAGAGAAACGTGCATGTTTATGGGGGAATGTACGTAATGTCTGCAAATGGTGGGATGACTGGACATGTTGAATGATCTTCAATCATGTACAGAAGACAAACCATGGTCAAGATGATCAGAGTTGACAACAACTTCCGGAATAAGCTTGTCTATATGTATTTGTCATTGTGCAAGGATGCAGTATAATGGCAATTATGGCGACATATAACAGTGAGCCTTCAATTGTTTAAAAACACTTAAGCACTTTCTTTCTATCATACAACTTCAAATCTGAGGGCATGATCAGAAAATCAACGGGGAGAAAAAATATATATAAATGTTTTAGCGCTAAAAACACCTATTGAACCGCGACACATTTATGTACACCTCGCATTCGACTGGCCAGTGTATCTACACTTCCCCTAACTGATTAGTGCAGGTGCATTATTCACATTGTGTGTTTGCGAAGAGATTGCAGATAGCGTCGTGTGCTTGCAGAAGGAAACTTACACATACCCCATTGGACGGAAATATGCACTTGAGTGGAGTATATGAATATACACTGTGACAGCTCATCCGTTCACACCGTTCTGCATCTCTTACAGCAATGCAGCCAGTGTAACATCAAGTGAATAGATTGCAGTAATCTTGAGAGTATCCTTGTGTTGCGCGTAAATTGAAGTTGAATGAGACGAAACTAGGTTAAGTGATTTTAACAAGAAATTGGATTCACTGATACGCAAGGATGCATAATTAGATCAGTCGTTCTCTGAAATATTGTAAAAGTCGTGTATTAATAATGTCAGTTTGCAATCTCAGCGAAACTTTCGTATTGAAGAACCGTGGTAGTAACCCCATAAGTAAAACTCGGCGGGCCACCGAATTTTCCTCATGGGGAACTTTTCTGGAGCTCTGAGGCTTCAGAAGATTTCATGGCTCATTTAGTGCTTTTATATGTATAAAGTTGCGACTAGAGCACTCCACGTCTGTAAAAGAAAGAAAAAACTGAAACAAACATACAGATGGGGTAGAAAAATAATATAAATTTCTTTCGTCATGGTTAGAATGCTCATGTAAATTTTGGCTCTAACGCAATTGCTTTGGGAGATGAAGTCAGATTCTTTTTTCTGGATAATGATCAGTGTGGAATTACACTTACATTTTTAAACCACTGAAAGAAATTTAAAAAAAATACACAGTAATAAGTATTAGGTGGAAGGCGTTACCTACCTGTCGGATGGCAATGTTCTTCCCGGCCACCATTTTGTATCGACTGATTATTTTAAATGGTAATAGAGTCGTGTAACATACTGGTGTTCGTAGGTCCAAAGTCAATTCCGGAATTCGGAATTACTTCGGACTCCGACATTTCGGAATTCACAGAGCCGTAGTGGCTCACTCGTAAAGCGCTCCCCTCTGGCGCTTGGGGTCGTCGGTTCGATCCCTGTTCGTGCCAAGTGTTTTTTGTGGTGAACAAACACCGTGTGCGTGTTTTTTCTCCGTGCTCTCCTGTTTCCTCCCATTTTCTCCATTCCACCAATCATCCATCCGCCCTGAGACAAATTTCTCTAAAGCCTTTTAGGCTAAAGGCCTTACAAATTAAATTCATAAATTGGAATTCGTAATCGAAAAAATTGGCATTTCGATTCCGGAATTCCGAAGTCTCCTAGTGCAGCATGCCATTATGGGCTAAAATTTTACGGTCTACGGTTGAGGCCCTGTGACCCGCAGAGAGTTTAATTATTCCCTATTATACCCTGTTGCGTTTGAACAGCGATGACCTGAACCGGGAGTGTTACCCCTCAGAGCACGATAACTACGACGGGGAAAAAGCACATGGAAATAGTTTCATATCCACGGAAAGAACAAAAATAACGCAAGAAGTGTGTAAATAAACCTTGGAAAGATGATTCTAAAAGCGTTTGGTGTTTGAAGTATTAAATACAACAAAAGCATTAAAAATCTTTTAAAACTATCAAAAATGTTCCCGTAAATAAGCTCACTTCTCAAAGAATCTGAAAATTATAAAAATTGAGTCAAACCACATGAACATAACCAGGTCACTGGATCAAAAATAGATCATCGGTCGTCGAGTCAGTTGGGTCAAGTTTCGGGCCGAGTCACCTGAAGTGACCCGGTTTCAGCTCTGGTTAGAAGCACTTTCAAATGCAGAAATATAATGGCAAAATAGTTTATTTCACAAAAGACAAAAGATATTTTAATAAATTGAGGGCAAATACAGTACAACACCGCGCGTTTTCACTGCGCAGAAGACTCGCTTACTTGTGTACATTGTATTTTGAAAGTGTCAGAAAATTACATTATCATCTTACTTAAAAGCGTTCTGGAAAAACTAGGGTTTGTTGTAGCTATAGTCGATAGTCACACAGTTTCGGACTTCGCTAGCGCTCGTTATTTGCTTTGTAACGCTTTTCTAATCAGGAAAATTCTACATATGAAATTGTGATGTTATGAATTAATGTTGGATTTTAACACAAATATCGTATTACAAATTTGATTACTGTGTACTACAACTTCCACATTACAAAAACATTACGTCGTCAATTGGACGCTGGAATTATTCAAGATAATTTTCTGAGCTGGGACCAGCAGAAGTTGGGAAATACTGTGTTGTAACTTCTACGTTCATAAGCTAATTTTTATCAAATTTACGAAGAGGGGCCCAAGCTAAGTAAAAATTTGACACATGGTTTTACTTCGTGCTTAGAAATAAAATCGAGACTAAACATTTTAAAACATATTTTCTTCCATAGCTTCGCAAGTTTTATAAATTTATAGGGTAAGTTCGCCAATGGTCGACCGCTGAACTAAACGTCTTACTTGTAAACACACTCAAAGTATGAAGATTTCAAAATATTTGATAAAAGTGAACTATCTCCATCATTCTAGTTCTTTTGTACCGTACTGTACATTAAGTGCTAACTTTTTATATCTTACAGTGATGTAAAAATAATTATACGAAAACTCGTCCATTCCCACTTATCGACCATCATCGCGCAATAGTCGACCGCACGTAATTTCTGTCGTTGTTATCGCGTAAAAGTTTCTGATCTTGCAAACTACAATATTTGTGATGTGTGTAGATATGGCCTGAGTAATTTTGTTGTAAATATGCAGAATAAGTGTATTGCATAATTTTATACAGTTTTAAGTTGTTTAGTAATGTCTTGCCAATATGTTGTATAAGTTGATCAATAGTTGGGAGTTACCGCAACCACTAGTTTTCAAAGACTATCGGCAAGAATAGTTATAATTTAGGAATCTGACTTTGTAATTAGCGATCATTGTTAATGCCTATTGTATTATCATCGTGCATAACTGAAGATGTTTTAAGTAATAACGAATTTGTTTAAGTTTACACTACAAAGATGTATAATGTAATAATTACACATACTAATGGTGAACCAAGGTTTCACCTGTGGGTGTCCCTTCCGACGAGAAAGCACAACCGTCTGCGGAGAGCATTCACAACAATTCACCAGGAGGACAGAAACTTCGACTTTTCTATTAAATGATGCTATACTTAAATATCGTCTTGCTCTTATTTGACCGCAAAGGGTCCTTGTAGGTAAGGCTTTTGGTAACGCTATAGGCCTTTTAATAGTCAAGCTTCGCCCCGTTGTAGGCTTTTGTTCACTTTGCTTAATATCTTAAGTGTAGTTTGGGCTCAAATAACTTCCAACGATTGCCTGACAGTAGATAAGGAGAACGCCCTATGCTAACTTTCACAACCCCATGAGGAAAACTCAGCAGGTCTCCAGTGGCCCGCCATCATAGTTAATCAGGAACTTATTTGTTACCACCAGGGGGCATGTAGAAACATTAACAAAGGTTTAATACACTTTAAAATGTAGATACGAGTGTAAGAAGATGAAGGTGGTTCTGGCTGTGCCAGGTTTCTCTTGAAAGAACTTTTCCAATGGACATTTCCTGTAGTATTTTTTTATTGCAATTAATAATTCTTCTGTTAAAGTAGACTACGGAAAACATTTTCTTTTATTTCTGTGATGCAATAATCAAGAGTAATAAAGACTTGCTTCAAAAGAATCTAAGCCTTTCGCTTAATCGAGCGCCGCCATGTTATGACGTAATCAGTCTGCCGACTGCTTGTCATTAATATACAGATGGTATTTGATTTGTTAGTCTTGTTTAAAAGATACAGCAAAAATGGATCGAAAGAAATATTTTAAGTGGTGCATAGCGTTTCTGTATGCCTTAACACGTTATTTAGTTCGATTTATTAATTTAAAATTGATTTTTACTTTTAATACTTTTTAAGATCTTGATATATTTTGGTAGCATCAACACTAATTTATAGCAGTTCTTTTTTCATTATTAAATCATAAGATATCTTCTAATAATGCTCTTTTAAAAAGAATTACCTATTTTTTCTTTTCTGTAAAAAATGTGAGTTTTTACAGTCGACAATCGTATGCTTTTTCTAATGAATGCTAGTGAAGCATTTTTCAAGAACATGAAACCAAATGAATTAATAGTGTTCGTTACTGCCATCAGTTAACAATTTAACGTACTACTTGTAGCCCGTGAATATATTAAATAGTTTTAATATGTCATTTAAAAAGTATAAATAAAAACATGTAAGAAACAAAAACGTAAATTGAAACTTTTACATTGAAGTTACTCTTGCGTTTCATGAAGTAAAATAAAACACGGCATTTGATAGGATTCGAACAGCCTTAGGTGAAATTATAAAAAGTTAAAAGTTGCATGCGCTAACCAATTGCGCCAAATTGTCAAGACATCAAAAATGACACAAACCAGCGATAAGAAGAGCACTGC
>JAGDQP010038058.1:0-18329 GCA_022664845.1 Lepisma saccharinum
GCTAAATGTGTTACAGCAGATGGAGGATAAATTGAGTAGCATGACTATGTACATAAAGGACATAAGTACATGCACACAAAATTTAATGTCCCTAGTGCTACTATTAAAACAAGAAATATGAACCATTGTGCAAAACCTTTTGAGCGTCATTTGTAATATCTCCTCTTTTGTCAATTTTCAGTAAACAATCGTAGAAGTGGGTGGCTAACTAATTGGCTCCCCTTTTGGCATCGCTTTCTCCCCAGATATAACAAAATGCGTTTCTTGTGTTGCTCTCACATACAGTGAAATTATAAATTGCGTATTTGCGAGCATAATACAACAGTTGGTTATCCCCGTGAGGGGTGTTCAAAACTTTCTGCATGTCAAATGAGCAATACATAAAGCTATTCTCGCCACCAGATTTCTGATCAGTTAAAAACATGTCCAAACTGTGTTGTTTCTCTGTATTATGATGTTCATATTCATATTCACGGGTTTCCTCGTCTCTTCTCTCATTCATAGGTTTCTGTTCAAAGGCTAAGCACAAGGTGCACTTGCTTTTTTTTTTTTTTTTCTGGTACATGAATACCGATGTTGTATTTTTTTCTCCAAATTTTCTTGAACGCATTTCCCGAAACATACTCAATGCTATTTTTTTTTTTTTTTTTTGGCATCTTTTTCTGTAGGCTCTGTAGATGTTCTCAAGCGATTTGAATTTTTCTGGGATATTTCTTTGTGGCTGAATTTCTGTAATATTGTGACGGAACAGCTGGTAAGCTTTCAATATACTTTTCCACTTCATGTTGCAAATTTTTAGGTGTTTATTAGCAGCAGTTTGCTTTCCTCTTTCGTCAATTTTAGCTGTGTCAATTTAAGATTTGTTATCTGAAGTATATCGGACAAGTTTCTCGGAAATATTCAGGGTTTTCAGTAAAAACTTAAAACAAATGTTATCTTTTGTACCATTAACGATCACAGAATACACCTTTGAACTCCGTTGCTTTGTAATATCGTCTGTCCATCTCCTTTTATTTGGTACACCTTTCATACAATGCAACAACCAAATCTCCCTGCCTTGTAGGATCCCCTAAGGACCAGTAGTCGTTAAACAATGATAATCTGTCATTTTCTGATAGTTTATTACAGCTGTTAGATTATGTTTGGTAATGCAGGAATTTGGCTGCACACGTTTTTCATTCTTTACCTTCCCTTTGTGACCTATGTATCTTTTTCCACAATCCTTCAGTTTCTTTTTCACTATTCGGCTGATTTTACTTTTCTTCCTCTTCCTTCCACATTTATCAACTGTCACTCCCCCTTCCGACTGGTTATCTTTGTCTCTTCACTTTTATCAGAGACATCGTCAACATCATCACTGTCACTAGAATAGCCAACAAGTCGCCTACCAACAGGAGGAACTTCATCTTGTATTTTTGCTTCATTCAGTGGCGTGATGCGTTCTTCTGTGCATTCTTCATTAATTGGAATACTATTGCAATCAGGGAATTCACTGTCAATGTCAGGTATGTTAGTATCAACAATGTCCATTACATAAAAAAAAAAAAACTGCTAATTCCATCTACGAGCAATTCCATGACGCTGAAGATTCAGGAGATAGAGGAAAACGGGAAGACAAGTAAGGTACGAGATCTATACAAAGGGGTAAACTTGTTAAGAAAAGGTTACCAGCCGAGGTTAGGAAGGATTAGAAATGAACGTGGCGATCTTCATGTAGATCCGACTAAAATTGTCGATGTGTGGAAAAATTATTTCGACAAACTTCTTAATGTACAAACAGAGGAATTTGAAATCCATACCGCAGAATTGTGGATTCCCGAACCTAGCGAGATCAAGATCGAAATGTCGATAAAGAAATTGAAAAATTTCAAATCACCAGGAATAGACAATATTCCAGCCGAATTAATCAAAGCGGGAGGAACAACACTAATCAAGGAACTACATAAATTGATAAGTGTTATATGGAGAAAGGAGGAGCTTCCAAAGGAATGGAAAACCTCAATAATAGTTCCGATTTACAAAAGATGTGATAAATCGGACTGTAATAATTATCGCGGAATCTCGTTACTTCCAACCTGTTACAAAGTATTAAGTAATATTCTGTTAACACGCTTAAGTGTATACGTAGATGAAATAATTGGAGATCACCAATGTGGATCTAGAGGAAGTAGATCCACGTTGGACCAGACTTTCGCCTTGAGACAAATTTTCGAGAAGAAATGGGAATACAATGGGACGGTTCACCAGCTATTCATTGATTTTAAGAAAGCATATGATTCTATCAAAAGGAAAAAGTTATCCTGATACGATTTGGAATTCCGAAAAAGTTGGTTCAACTTGTGAAGATGTGTCTCAGCGACCCGATAAGCAGAGTGCGGATAGGTATGTCAGATAGTTTCAAATTATATGTCAGACAATTCGCAAAGAATTGAAACAAGGCGATGCCTTATCACCACTACTGTTTAACTTTGCGTTAGAATATGCGATTTTAAAAATTAAAGGGGACAAAAAGGCACTATCATTGAATGGTTTGAATCAACTGTTCGTATAAGCGGATGATGTAGATTTAATAGGGGACGATATAAATGCACTACAAAGAAACACCGATGTCTTAGTAGAAGCGTGCGATGAGATAGGTCTACAGGTAAAAATAGATAAAACAAAATACATGATAACAAGCCGAAACACAGGGGATGAGGTCATAGAGAAAGTAAACAAATTTAAATACTTGGGAGCATACGTAACGAGCAAAAATGAGGTCACGGAAAAAAGTAAAAGTCGCTTAGTATCGGGCAACGCATGTTTCTATTCAGTCCAAAAACTTCTAACATCGCAATTAATATCAAGGAAATTGAAAATATACAGAACGGTTATTCTGCCGGTAATACTTTACGGTTGCGAAAGTTGGAGTACGACCCTAGCAGATGAACATAAACTACGTGTGTTTGAAAATAAGGTTTTGAGAAAGATATACGGGACGAGATGACTGGAGAGTGCAGGAGACCATAATGAAGAACTCCACGGAGTGTACGATTCACCAGATGTTGTAAAAATAATGAAATCACGACGACTAAGGTGGGCAGACCATGTAGCTCGGATGGGGGAAAAACGAAGATTATATTCTATCCTGGATGGAAGGAGACCATTGGGAAGACCGAGGACAATATTGTCGGTGGGAGGACAATATTAGAAGAGATCTTTGAGAAATAAGTGTTCGTGATGAAAACTGGCTTGATGTTTCCCAGGATAGAACCCAATGGCGAACGTTTGTTACTGCGGCGATGAACTTGCGGGTTCCATAAGCCATAGAGTTAGTTAGCTAATTCCATCTTAACTATTTTCATTATTTACAGAGGAATTGTTGGTGACGTCACTAGATTTATCAGGTTCAGCAGTATCATTTGCTAAGATTGCATTAAATATACTATCAAATCTTGTTTCGATTTCCAGTGCACTTGTTGAATTATCTGAACCACTATTTTCAGTATATTGTTTGTCTGCAGTGCACACTTCAACATCAGAAGCTGTAGGGTGACTTCGTGTACAAAGTTTCGTTGTTGTTAAGGTTTGACTGTTCACTTGCATTGAAATTCAATTTAACGCACATTTCCAAAATGTGCTCTAGATATTCATTTTCAGGGTAACCAAAAACTTTTTACCGTTCTAGAGCAGTGACAAACAAAAAGAAGTTTGTGTTTCGAAGTAAGCTCCATCAGCATCCAACACCTTTTGCCAACGTTCCTGCAGCTGCACAAAACCCTGGTGATAAAAGTCAGCTGTCTTCGAGGCAAAGAAGTCCGTGAGTGCGTTCCGTTGGTCTCCCTCATTGGCGAAGGATCTTCCACGGAGGTGGTTGTCGAGGGAATGAGACAGGTGGTAATCAGTTGGCGCAAGGTCTGGTGAATATGGTGCATGATGCAGTGTCTCCCAGCCAAGTTGCTGAAGGTTCTCCCGGGTCCTCCTTGCCACATGTGGCTTGGCATTGTCGTTGACGAACAACACACCCTTGTGATTCAGCAGTGATGGTCTGACCAGGTGGAAGAAGCTCGTAATGCACTACTTGACGTCAAGTCCATCATACAGAGAGCATAACTTTTCGTGGGTGCAGAGGTGGTCTTGAGGTGTGAGGAACAGGGTCACGTGGCAACAACCAATGTCTGGTACGCTTGGGAGTGTCATAGATGACCCACTTTTCGTCACCAGTGAGCAAGCGATCAAATATGCATGTGTTCAGGTGCCGAGTGAGCAAGGACAAAGGGGCTGTTACTCGTTGTTCCTTGTTGGCTGCCGACAATGTGTGGGGTACCCACGTGCTTAACCTGTATGACTTCCCTATTCCATGCAGGTGCAGTTTGACTGTTTCAGCGGAAACATGGAACCTGTCTGCAAGTTCATCACACTTTAGACCACTGTCCTCCTCGATGGCTGCTTTTTGGGTCTCGTCATCCAACACATGTGGTCGTCCACTGCGAAGTTCATCAGCAAAGCTTATATCTCCCGAACGGAATTTATGGAACCAATGCCTTGCGGTGCGTTCGTTCACGGCATTCTCACCAAATGCCTGGCATATGCGGCGACTCGATGCGGCAGCTTACAGGCCCACTTTAAAGTCATACAACACACACACGTGAACAAGCTGCTATGATACCTCCATTTCTCTTTTACACTGGACGAGCTATGACTGCTGTGTGTGAGCACCGTGCCTGTATTACTGAAGGTCGATGGTCAGACTAACTCCCGATTGCTTGGCAGGCGCGTGCATCATTTCGTTTCCTCTCTGTGAGCGCATGGGACGTCAAAAACGGCAAAAACATTTGGTTACCTTGTATCACTTGTATCAGGCACAAAATAAAACTTGTAAACAAGCACCGCATTTACTATCTCTGTTAATAATACCACTTTAGCAGCAACAAGCATTCAATCTTGTAAACAATCAGCACATACTGGCACATCAATTGTTGTTTCGTTTCACACGAGAACTATAGCTAAGCTGCCACCTAGTGTTAAAACGTGCAAAGTTGTTCTATAGTACCAAACATGGCTACTAGAGGGTACATCAAGTTACAAACTGAGATGGAGTAGTAGTACACTATCATAAATTTATATGAAGATACGATGCCTGACTTCTTTCTGATAACCACGATGTATTTATTTCATAATGGCCAAAATTGTTGATAACGCCCTTTTTTTACAAAAATCCATCGATATCTTCATTGGTTGACATAACTATACCTGCAATTGCTTCTTCTCTGCTCCATTTCTCTTTCTTCATGTAATACAGTAATCCTCTTCTTATGACTTGAAGATGTAGAGGAAGTAAATCCATCACCATCAGCAACGATTTCCTCGAAACCACCCTATAAGCGCCTGTGACATTTATCAGGTCTGTATGATTTCAACTTTGATCTATCTTTATCCTCATCTTTCAGGAGGATAATAAGTTTATCCTCTTTCCACAACACTGGGAACTTCTTCTGCCTAAGGCATTCGGTGTAAAGCCTAGTCATATATGGGATCCATATGTCCTTCGTTGCCTCGAAGATCTTGCTTCTCACGCAGTCTGGACCGGGTGCTTTTCCTCTCTTGAGTTCTTGAATTACCCTGTCCATTTCTTCATTAGTTACCATAATTTCAACATCTTCACCAATATACAAATCTTGCGGCGATATCCTCGCGTTAGCCGTTATATCCTTGTGTTGATCTTCATCACTTTTCCTCACGTCATCTGGGGCCTGTTTCTCAAAAAATACTAGTATACTAGTTCACTAGTCATAAGGTACAAGGCTAAATTTCACAAGTTCTAATAATTTCTGTTTCTCAAAAAAAAAAAAAATTCCACCACTAGTAACTTGTTGGCTATATTCACAAGTCACGTAACCAAACTCACCAATGTATAGTACGATCCATAATTTATTATAACACTCTGTGATTCAGAAGTTTGAAGACTTAAAACAATATAAATAAGACACTGTCAGTATAAAATTTTAAACAACATACTTCAGTAAGATTAAGAGACTTCCTCGCGCCCACTTTTTTAAAAAACATTTCAAAAACTAAGAGTACTATCTAAAATTTAAGCACATAGCACAGTAGTACTTACAAATCAGTATGAAATACAATGGACAGCGATCTCGAGATCTTGTCGATTGATGACTACTGAACTTCAATTAAATAATGATGTCGTAATCTGTCACAAATTGGACAACTTTCATGCTATTCTGAGATACAGAACAATGTAAGATCTAATATAAGGGAAGAAGATAAACTGTTGGTAAACTTTATTTTGTTTGGGCCATGTTAGTAACTTTTGACTTCGACTCGTCATGGTTATACGAGTGCGATGCTTGTTAAAATCTACAAACATCCATGTCCCAGGCGGGATTTGAACCCGCAATCTTGGAGAACCTTTCCTAATGCCTCAGACCACACGACTATCTCGGTCGGCTATAAACGGGAGAAAAGTCTAACCATTAAAATCAAATTATTGAAATTTGCAATAATGGTGGTAGCAGTTTGCTGGGAAATAATAATAATAATAAAAAAAAATCAGTACATATTGTGTTGTGCAACACATTCAGTCAGTGTGGAAGTATTTAAGACCATTCATATTCGATTGATACTGAATTATTTAGGGACAATTGGAACACTTTTTCATGTTCGCTTACGGAAAGCGCATCCGTGCGGGATCATGGAGAGTGCAATTGTTTCACCTATAGCATAAAAAACTACGGCGTATGAGATGACGGATATAAAAGTATGATGTAACCGTCGTTGTTTTCACGAAGTGACGATTGTTCAATGTATTTCATATGGCGCATTCGTTACTTCGTGAAAATAGCGACAAATTGTGATCGAAGCAATTATCCTATTTTTTGATCGAATAATTTTTCAAGCTCAGATTGAAGTCATGTAGAATTAAATGCATTTCTAATTTCTTTGTTATTTTTATTCGATTGAATTAGTATTTTCCTCCAATTAACCGTTGTACAATTTCTTACGAAAGGAACCACACCTTGACTTACTAGAAACTGTAAGTGGAGTTTGAAAGAACTAAAGCAAATTGTCCAAAGAAAGACAAAACAAAGAGGTCGCCTTATATTTGAGTATGAAAGAATCTATGAAAATATTTACGAAAATCGAGCTCTTTCACGCATGTATCCAGAATTTTTCGTAGGGTTTTCAGGAATTTGTGGGAGGTTTAAAGAGGGTCTGGATACGAAATTAGATAAGAAATATAAAATTACGCCTAAAAGTATGTTAAGTTTACAAAGAAATCGGAATATGGGAGATGTCCTTATCCTCTGAACCCTCTGCCTAGGTACGTCACTGAGCTACATGCAAGAGTAGAATAGGTCTAGAATATCCAATAACTACAAAAATCAACTTCCTAAATCAACTATGAAATGATAGTATGTTAACTGAGGATCCATGAATATTTTTAAGAATTAAGATACTAAAAAAACCTCTCTCTCCCCCACACCAACAAACAAAAAAAAAAAAAAAAAAAAAAAAATTTCACAGTAAGAATTTTATTTTTTGTTTTTCATACTGGCAGTTCTAGAAGAGAAAGCTGTCATCAAAGTAAGTGTATAAGCATTGTAAATATTGGTCGAGAAACTCTTCGTTCATGACAAATCTAACCTGAAGTTTTAAATATCGCTAAATTTATATTAGAATTATGACTGAACTAAGCGAACTATAAGGATAATATATATTCATGTATGTAGTATTTTTCGCACAATAATTGTGCTGATCTAAAACTGTAGAAGAAATTTTGTTTTAATTTTGTTGTATTGGGTTGCATAACTGCCAAGGATGTGGTTTTGGAAATATCCCTTCCCTTGAGAAATTCCTATCTACGCTACTGAACATGACATTAGTTTCAAACAAATATTCAGCTCGTAATAGTCCAAGTAAAGAATGCACAGTTGACGATACGATATTCTTTATTGTAACTTAGGGAGGATACTATAGATATACCATACATGAGTTTCTTTCAATCCAAACGTTTGGTTTAGATGAAGTTGTGGTATCTCCTTTGACATATACGCTCATTACACTTTACTGGTTACTAATAGTTCTTTCTCAAGATGCGTATTTCCCTTTCTGTGAAATATCGAACCATATTCTTGTAATATAAACTGATTATTCACCTTCAAACGTATCAGCAATTATGATATGACTTAAGCCACAATTATATACATCATTGTAGATAAATGTTTCTTATTTAGAAAATTTGAAAAACTCATTTTTGGAAATTTTTGGACTTAACCGGTTTCACACAATCAGCTGAGAATTAATCTCGATCGTCCACTTCCAGTCTCAAACAATATGGACCAAATTTTCAGTCTTTAATAACTCGGTCGCTGTATTCTCTGTCCAGTTTCCTGTTTACCAAGGAATGTCATCACTCAGATTTGTGAATGCCTTAAACTAAACAGTAGGCGGGTGCAAAATCATTGGAGGATGTGGTTTTTTTCTTTAGTGATAAATGAGGCCGCTGATGTTGAGCTTCTACAGTTTTTTTTTTTAAATAAAAACACGTAATTCATGTATTTTACTGGGAATGGCAAATACTTTTTCTTCGTCTTGTAGCTGAGAAAATTTCGCACTCTGTTAAAAAAGTTACCTTCTTCAATTTTATTGTTTGTTGGAATTTCTTGTGCTCTTTTCAGAAAAAAAAAAAAAAAAGAACATAATATTACAAACTTTTAATCACCAACTATTTTTAGAAGAAAATATTTAAGGCACAACTACATTTTCTCATTACAGGTCCATTGAGAATTGATTAGAGTGTTGCCGGGTTTAAAAATGGACGAAACTGGGGATGGTGACAACAGTAATTACACCAAGAAATGTCTTGTAAGTAATATTAAATTAGATGTTATTCGTACATCGAAAGTATTTCAGTAAGTGCCGCAGTCAAAGGCTTTTGTAAAATATTAGGAATGTTTTATAATGGTGTACAAATTCGGATGTACGAATTTTGTACATTGTGTGTTGTACTTTGTTCTTATTCAAATGATAGTTTGCTGTTTTACCTTCCAATGACCAAAGTAGATTATATCGAGTATTCAACTAAGCAACAAAACTCTTCTTCGGAAGCTATTACGATGTGTGAATAGACTTTTTTGGCCCTCGCTATTAAGTTAGAATTGTTTCCGAGGTTTCGGAACCTAATCTGATTCCCGTCTTCTGGCAGTTAAATGATCCCGCAAGTTCTTGGAGGTCCGCGAACGATATTTAAACATTATTTTTTACATTTTTTTCACATAACCTACACAAGAAAAACTTGAAGTATACTGCATTGTTATCTTCCGATGATTATCAGTGCACTATATTTCACTCACTATTTTGGAAAACAACTGAAATTGCTGTTTTGCGCAAGTTTAGTCATATGCGGTATGGTTATTTATTAAGATATTTGTGAAGTAATGTTCCTAATAAATGTTCCTGGACCAGGAAAATATTATAGCAATGTCATAAATCTGTAAAGAAGTCAATTACATAGGTAAAACCCCTTCCACAAAATAACAGCAATTACGTAAAATCGCCAATGTAACGTTAAATTACGGCGAATTAAAAAACCTTAAGGTTACCATTCTTGCACGGATTCCTCCAGTGTATGTGAGATCAAACTTATACAACTAAAAAAAAAAATTAAGAACAGAATTAAAGAGCACAAAAGAGATGCAAAACCGACTAACCCTGTCTCAGGTCTGTGTAAACACTTAAGTGAAACAAATTACACCATCCTATCTTCCTGAATTTTATATAAGTATGATTCACACATTGCCATGCCAATCAAGGAAATATACTACATAATAACAAAGATAAAATTAATAATATGGCTGGTAACAACACTATGGCTTACGTCCGTCTCGAATAATAACCAAGAATATATATATATATATAACACTGATAGGGGCTTTCTAAGCAAGATTAGTTTCCATTATTAGAAACACTATTTAACATAAAATATTATTAAACTTATTTTTCAAAATACTCTAAAATCATCAATTACAAATATTACAAAATTGAAGTCAAGGCCGTGTTAAGGTGAAATTTAGATATGGTAATTCATATTTATTGGTGTTAGTTATATGAACGCCAAAAACAAGTGTTTTTTCTATCGATGCGACAGATTTAAGGCTAGACAGAGATTTATGCATTCTGCATTGAAATTGAAATTTATTTAACTTTGTACATTACAAGTTTACATAATGCTTGTGTGTGAGTCTTATTCTTGAACTATCATTAGTTTGCTGTTGTATGGTTACTCATAACAAATTATTTACATAATATTGCTTCTACCTCATTGTCATTTAAGCTTTCTAACCAACACAAAAGAAGTTTTTTAAACCGGATAGTTTGTTTTTCTTTTCTGATGTATATAGGTGTTTTATTGTAAATGGATTTTTAGGATTCGAAGTAGAAATGACTTCGTGGGAACAAATATGATTTATTGTACATTAGATGGTTGCTCACGTGTATATTTGCATTGAAAGGATTTGCGATGTTTTCTGTGGACATAATCAGATATGCATTACCTATTTGAATTTGAATTTAGTTTTTCTAAGGTCTTTAAGGCAACTTAGTTTTTCTAACGCTACTTTGGCTCAGGCCGGATGGATGATGATACAGTGAATTGGTGGAATGAAGAAAGTTGGAGAAAACGGGAGAACCCCCAAGAAAACCTACACACACGGTGTTTGTCAGCCACATATATTATCTATTTAAGTATGTTCTAATGTGCAATAGTTTATTACCGTATACGCTCACGTAATGTCCGCACTTGTTTTTACTAAAATTGCGACGCCAGAATACGGGTGCGGACGTTACGCGGATCATTAGAAAAACCGTGCATTTTTGCGTCATTGGCTGCATTCACCGCGGTGAACGGCTCAGTGAGGGTGATCTCCAGTGAGTGAGAGCTCACCGCGGGTCCTTCGGATGCCAAATTTCGTTTATGCTGAACAAACAGTTAAATTTTATGAAGCGTATGGTTGAAGTTTCACGAACAATTGAATATCGCACAGAACAAAAAGTAGTAAACATGACGCGTCGGGAAGATGTGAGGCATATGTTACCGTTTTTTATCGACGACGACGGTGGTCTTACATGCTGTAAGGCAAGCTGCAAGTGCACCTCATGACTTGTAGTTATTTCATAATAATTACTAAAATTCGTAAGTGACACTATAGTCCTCTCCGCCGAAAGCCATATTGCAGTCGCACTAACTGCACTTGCTCACAAAGATGGCGTCGGCTCACTGTGAAATCTCAGTGGCATTCGAAGGACAAATTCAGTGATTCCTCTCCGCGCTGAATGCCACCATTGATTTTCGATATAAATTGCACTTCGAACCTCCTATGTAATACCGATAATTAATCAGAGAACCGGGTACAGAAGGAAACCTGTTTGTACTGCCTTTTGCTCTTATCTAGTGTCTTCTGAGTGGATTGCTGGCGCCGATGTTATGACTGAAGGACACCTGCATGAGAACGTAAGGGAACGCGAACAAAAATAAAAGTACGAATACCCGTAACTTATATTTTCAAGTAGAGGGCATCTGTGATTTTTAGGGCGTGGACATTTAATAGTATGCAGGTCACTTTTTCATTTTAAAAAATTACATCTAAAGTTCGGGTGCGGACATTACGCGAGTGTATACAGTAATCTGTTGCTTGGACTTGTATATACGATGTATGTTGAAGTAATACATAAGTGAATACAACTATCGAATATAACTGATATCTAGGACAGTGAAGGATATATATTGGGCGTTCAAATGACATTGTAACTCTCCAGGCTTCAAACACACCTTGGTGAATGGTTTATTGATATTTGAGTGGAGTAAAGTATTCAAGGAAATGTGACAAAGCGTCAATATTGAACCACATAGGCAAGGGCGACAACTACTTTAACGACACCATGGATAAATGAGCTTATAGTGGACAACCGGAGGATTAGTGATCTGCGCTCTCTACTCAACATTAAGCTTGACAGCATCCATACCATGATTCAGCAAGGTTTGCCAGATGGGTACCTAAATATCTATCCGATAACCAGTAACACACCAGGTTGCAAATTGGGAACATGGGGAAGCTGAGGAGTCAACTGTCTCAGGTGGGAGGTAACTGAGGACGAGACATGGATTCATCACTGTACCCCAGATAGCAAACGTACAAGCGTGGAGTGGATACACAATAATTCGTCCCCACCCAACAAATTCAAGATCACGCTATCAGCCACATAGGTAATAAATAGTTACGGTATATTATTCGATCTTGCTGTGTTGTATCTGACCCTCTTACCACATGATAAAGCTGCACAGGATCGAATGAAATACTGAGAGACTTCGTTTACCCCAAGTATCATTACATGGCAAATATATTAAAATTGTGGTAACATATCCATAAACAACACACCACTTATTTTAGACGCTATGTATCTTTACATTCAATGTTTGCCACCCTCTGGAAGACGTTGGTCACCAGTAGCTGTGTCGTGTTTGTTGTTGTTGGCGAAGGAGCGCTCTACGCTCAAAGTCGTAGGGGCCCATGTTTGGTGAATATGTAAAATGTTTGGATACTAGTTAACGACTCCCACCCATGAGCAGTATTCTGACTGCGGGCATTCTCATGCAAAGTGATAGGTGAACGTGTTGGAATGCCATCGTTTTTCCCAATCGCAGGACGAAGATGATGTTCCAGGTATAGAAGAGATCTAGTGGGAAGAGCAAGGAAAAGTAATATAAATTGCAATTTCTAATAACTAAAAATAGACTATCTTAAATGATAGTCGGAAGACCTGGCTTAGACATGCTATTTCAGGGTTGGCAACAACTACTCTTTGAAGTCAGTGCTTACGATAACCAACAGCTAACGATTCAAGATAGGATAGATGGTATCTCGTGGCTACTTTGATAAATGATTATTTTGGGAATTGAAGAACAAGTTTACTGTTCATATACTAGGTGCTCTTACAAGAATTATCAACTACTGAACGTAAAGTAACTTTCCTTCTCTTAGATAAACTGTTAGATTACGTACAGTTAGATTAGGCATTTAGCAGATACTGAATTGGATGCGCACACTACAGAATCTCCACTGTTGTATGGCTCCCTTCACCTCTGCATTTGTGTGTAACACAATAACACAAATGAAGATCTGAAGGGAGCCATACAATAATGGTTCAAAGACTCCACCTGTATTCTGTATGGACGGTATTCGGCGGTTAGTCTCGCAATGAAACAAGTGCCTGAATGCTTACGATAACATGTTACCGCCCATAAATTTCATTTTACCTTTTACCTTACGATAACTACCTCTGGGAAACAGATCCCATTCAAATAGTTGCAATACATGCCTGTATCTACTGTACAAAGTTCATGTAAATACATTTATTACCGTTCCAGCAAATGCCATTGATTGGGTTTCATTTGCACACCCTATATAATTGAATATCTTAGAAATCTTAGTATCTTTTGTGGAGATTCTGTAGTGTGCGCATTAATTCAGTATCTTCGTCCTGCGATTCGGAGAAACGCTGGCTTTCCAACACGTGCACCTATTACTTTTCATGAGAATACCCGCTGTTACAATACTGCTCATGGGTGGGAGTCGTTAACTAGTATCCAAACATTTTACGTATTCAGCAGATATAGGCCCCTACAACTTCGTGTGCAGAGCGCTTCTTGGCAAACAACAACAAATACGACACAGCTACGGGTGTCCAACGTCATCCAGAGGATGATAAATATTGAATGTAAAGGTACATTGTTTCTAGAATAAGTGGTGTGATGTTTATGCATATGTTGCCACAATTTTATGTGGTGACACTTGGGGTTAACGAAGTGTCTCAGAATTTCATTCGATCCTGTGTGCAGCTTCATCATGTGGTAAGAGGGTCAGGTAAATGACAAGTGTCAATGAAACTCATGAAATTCGCAAATTTCATATTGAGTAAGAAATACATTGATTTAAACTAAAAGTCTTAATGAGCCCTGTGTGGCACCAAAAGAAGTTAGCCAATCAGATTCTTTTGACACTTTTTCCTTTCCTATGTTGTAATTTGAACTTCGTTGAATTAATGTTTTCAATATTTAATATTTTTACGTGGATTGATGTATCTAGAAATTGGATATATTTACAGGAGTTTGTCACAAAGAAAATTAGGGTAATTATGAAATAATTTTCAGTAGATGCCTTTTTCCTAGATTCCGGGAATGATGCAATTAGGTGTTTCCGAATGGTAGCCAACAATGTCAACAAGTAAATCTTTGAATAGCCCTGTCGTAATTTGAAATGCAATTCTGTACTGGGATAAACTGTTGTATCAGGCATCCAATTGGGAAAGCTTTACTAATAAAGCCTATATTTGTGGCATATTATTGTCTAGTAAAGCGATGTGCATTGATCAGAATAATACACGTTTCAATAGTAAACTCGGCTTTTGTTCATTTATAGTAACTCACTTGTTAAGACGCAAACTACGAATATAACGAACTCACGCACAGCGATAACAATCTTTCTTTTAGTAAGAAAACTTCATTTAACTAGAAGCATAATAAGTAAAAATAAGAGTAAAACACAGTAAGATCGAATAATATACCATAACTATTTATTACCTATGTGGCTGATAGCGTGATCTTGAATTTGTTGGGTGGGGACGAATTATTGTGTATCCACTCCACGCTTGTACATTTGCTGGGGTATGGTGATGAATCTCTGTCTCGTCCCCAGTTACCTCACGCCTGAGACAGTTAACTCCTCAGCTTTGTAACATGTTCCCAATTTTCAACCTGGTGTGTTACTGGTTATCGGATAGATATTTAGGTACCCATCTGGCACACCTTGCTGAATGAAGTGCATTTTGTCATGGATAATGGTATGGACGCTGTCAATCTTAATGTTGAGTGCAGATCATTTACACTAATTCTCCGGTTGTCCAGTATAAGCTCATTTATCCTCGCGATCATGATGTCGTTAAAGCAGTTGCCGCCCTTGCCTATGTGGTTCAATATTGACGCTTTGTCACATTTCTTTGAATGCTTTAATCCACTCAGATATCAATAAACGACTCACCATGGTGTGTTTGAAGTCTGGTGAGTTACAATGTCATTCACACCTTCACCTTACAGAGAAAGTTGATAAATTACTCTCTGCTGCATGGAAACTAACACCTACTCACCAATTCTGGTTTTGCAATGCGGAAGTTGTCATGACAACTAAAATCAACGAAACAAGTGACGTCCTGGTAGCGTGAGATACCAGTGTTGCCAGACGCACAATGATAATGGGCACAATTTTTAAAACAAGTTTACTACAAATAAAAGTCCAGGTAAACTTTGAATGCTCCTCGTATAGAACTTGTATAATACCTGTAGTTAAGTATTTCTTTCCAACCTAATCCATAGTTTCTACGTCAATCTTTTAACAAGGTCCAGAACTTAGTTATTCGAATTATCAGACATAGATGTCATAGTTTTAGAGCAATCCTTTCTGACAGTCTTAAATGTTGCTAACCTGACCTGAGGAAACTTGCATTTTTTTTTTTTTTAATGTAATCCAAGGAATACTTGAAGAATGTTATTCATCCTCTGTTATTCATGTTATTCATTCGTATACACAGACAGAATGCTAGTTCTTTTTCCTTGGAGATCAGTGACTCAGTTTTAATACACTCCATGTGTGTAGATAGTTATGAAATGAATGTGTGTGTGCGTGTGTTTTTCTTTTACTCGTATTATATATTTTCCTTGTACTCTCAAGCTTTTTGGAGTATATGCTCAAGTTGTGTTGTATTCTTATGTTGTTCGTACAATATTTTTATTTTCCTTTTTTCTTTTAATGCACACTCAAATCCATAGAATAGTTGATGATAAAGTTTTCAAGAGACCGAAACTATGTATAGTAATACAATACTGAGTCAATATTCAATGCATATTTAAAACAAACATTTTGCTTGTCTAGAATGATATGTAACTTGCTTCAGTTTTGTTAAATTTTTCAATATTTTTGAACTTAGAGAAAATTTTCCGTTGGCCTTTTGTATGAATTGGATTGCACATTTTTGGGTAAAGTGAACATGGGTATGTGGGAGAACAGCTTCTAGTTAAATATCGCCTGCTGTAATAAAGCAAATTTGAATCTGAATTACTGGGCGGTCGTAGCTCAGTTGGTAGAGCGTTGGCTTAGCAATCGGAAGGTCCAGAGAACGATCTCAGCGGTCGCCCGTCCTGACTGATGTTTTTTCAGGATTTTACCTCAGTTACATCAGACAAATGCCAGGGTGGTACCTACAAACTAGGCCCTGACTGACTGCCTTCCAATATCCTGTCTCCCACTCTTTCTCGGCCTGGAACTGAGATGCCTAGAGGCCATAAATAAATCCAAATTGAATTTGAATTGTTCTATGGACTAACCTTCGTATACTCTTTTGTATACAAGCTACCCATTGTGTATACTTTCTCTCTGCACCTAAAGACCTTACTGCTAATAGATACAGATTCAGTACAAAACGCAATTCATTGATTTGGTAAGGTTTTCAATTACTATATAAAATAATGTACTGTGCTTTATTATTAAATTTTTTTCTGACCCATGAGTGATTTCACTCGTCGTCTTATAATCAACGGGTCCTGAGTTCCGTTGTCAGTGTGGATACTTGAACTAGGAGTCCACTCCATAACATGTGATCTCCATCCGATGTCAGTTAATGGAAAAACAAAATCATTCACCTTGGTTAGAGACCTTTGGGTGATAAAAACTTACCTCCTAGGAGAACGCCAACCATCATCGTTCTTTCTGTGATTAATGTTTTTACTGTAAAATGGGTTATCTCCACGTTGTTACAAAAAAAAAAAAAAAAAAAAAAAAGCATTGGTTAGGGAAGAATTAAGCATACTTTTTCCTTGCAGATAACATTTCTGAAAAATAATCTTGTGAAGTTATTCAAATCGACCGAGGGTGCCGCTTACGTAGACCTAGAAGTAGATGCCGATCCACTTCAGATGCTGGATGATGAAGTTCTTGAGCAGGCAACATCAATGCTTGTAGACAATTTAAGATGTGAAACAGCAGGAACAGGAATAGGAAGAACAGAAGATAACTACATAAGAACATTACTTCTAGTAAGTCAGTCAAATTTGTTCATTCTGTATTAATGTAACCTGATATCAATCTTTTAGCAACCAAAAGTCTGTAAATATTGATAGTATTGAAAATAATGCAAGTAGTGAAAAATATTTTCCAAATAAGAAACCTAATCAGAGATCTACTAAAACCTCGTTTACCAGACTTGGTGAGACCGGAACCCGTTTGGATAAACGAAATTCCGGATAGACCAGATTTAACTTGTTTCATGTTATAAACGCCTGCAAATACAGAAATGCAATAACAAAATGGTTTATTTTACAAAGGACAACATTTATTTTAATAAATTAAGTGCAAATACGGTACAATACTACAGAGAATTAATTAGACGACATTACTTGTATACAATGTACAGGTATTTTGAAAGCTGATGAAAAATTACTTTATTCTTCTTTTAAAATCGTTCCGGATAAATCGGAATTACGAGGTTTTAGTGTATACAAATAACCGTATTAAAGTTCTTTTGGCTTTATTTAGAATCAGTTTGGAAACAAATGGTATTAGCACAATAATTAATTAATCAGTTGTTGTGATCATACTTAGCATAATTAAACGAAAAGCTGAATTAAATACGGATAATAGCATCATACAGTTGCGGATTCAGAGAGAAAATATTTTATTTTTTATGACATTGTTTCAACAATTTACCTCAGAGAAAGCTTCGATTTGTTTCTGGACAAATCTAATCTATTTAGAAATATCACATTTTGGAGATACTGATTTCATATTCTCTGATAAAACTTAGCAATATGAGGGGGAAATATGAATTTATACTTAAATATCACATTTAGTGGGGAACTATCGAAAAGGCCCGTAGTCTTTCCTCACATTCACGCCACCCCTCCTCACGAAAATCCTTGATCCACTCGTGGCACTATATATCGAAGACATTATTTAACGCCCTAGAGAAATTGGGATATAAGAAACGGGGGTAATTATAATTGAGATATAAAATCTTATCTGGTTGAAATCCGGTGAGTGAACCATGTGATATTGTCAATGAATTTATCAGTCTGAACTAGATATCAAACTGGATTCGTGTGGTAGAGCTACTAATATTCATACTGTTGCAGGACGGCGAACTTTATGAATTTGAGATCAAATAACATCTACAATTTGTTAAATTATCTCGTAATATACTCACTTATTGCGTAAAGCTGATAAGATAGA
>JAGDQP010038059.1:0-15455 GCA_022664845.1 Lepisma saccharinum
TGCCAGGATATACGTACGTGTATTCCTCTCACGACGGAAAACCATCACTGGATTTCTTCTACGATTCCACTGGGGCAAAGGAGCAGGTGAGCCTCACTTTTCCAAGAAGAGCTAGTTACCGACTGTGAGTACTAGGATATCGTTTAAAACTAGCACGAGGGTCTGGTAAATGCGTAAGCTTGTTCGAAGTGTACCTCGCATTGCATCCTATATTTCTGAGCCACTTCCCATCTGTTGACACAGCATCACAAACAACAACTTCTTATTCCTGGATATCAATCTAAACTTTATCATGTTCTAGGCGTCTTCATGCTGGTCTTCATGTTGTGATACACACTTGTACGTATTCTCTAAAAGCTTAGAACAACCCAAGTATCAACAACTGCAACATATTTATAATGATATACAAGAAAGGTTCCACTATATGTTGGCTACATTCAAACATGTTGGCTGTTATAAAGTTAGAAGATTGCAAGCAACAATATGTTATTGTATTCGATGACTATATATTACAGGAGCAAAATGAGGTACGGAATTACTTCACACAGGGTATACATAAAGGAATGGATTGCCGCTACTTAACAGAAACGTATAGTAAAGCACCGAAACGACTTATTAGAGATGTTTCTTATGTTCATTTCGTGAAGATAATACGAATTTAAAGCATATTTATAATGAGTTTGTTGTTGGTGACATGTCATTTAAAAAATTTAGGGATATTTGTTCTATTGCATGGAAGAAGGCTCTATAACAATCGATATGACGAGAAAGTCGAACAATGGAAAGTATAGAAACATAATCGATCATTTCTTTTTAATAGAATGATCGTTTATCTCAATTACGTTTAACATTTTGCGATTAATTGATGACATGTCTTTTTATAATGGCAAAGCGGATATAATATAGTGTTATTCATAATGACAAAGTGAAAATCGAATAATATTGAATTACTTAATGTCTTGGTAAAACGTTTTGAAGAATGAGAAGAAAGTCACCGTAGCTATTATGAAAAACAAAAACTTCAAGATAAACCATTGATTGAGGCGATTGAGAGCTTAGGAAAAAAATTAAATGAGTAACCGATGACAACAGAAATCTAATTACAGAACTTATACCTGTAGAACGACAGAATATAAATAATTATCCACCAACACCAACAGTAACCACATTTGAGAAACGGTTATTTGCTTCGCCTAAGGCATTACCAGGACTAAAGAAAGGAACAAATGATAATGATCATGATGAAGAGAAATACATTCAATTAGGTCCATTAGCAAGTCGATACTTGCTAATATCAATACCAATATTTACTTGCGAGTACCAATAGGTCAGATAAATTATTTGAATTATATTCTACTGATATAGATAGAGTAGTGAAGTGGAAGATTGGAAGTTACAATGTTTTCTATGTATGATCATTTAATTATTTATAATGAGAGTACAATTTCACATGATCCATCGGCTCCACTATATGAACAATTTTAGGATACAGAAGGTTTATGGGAGTTAATAACTCGTAGGCAACCGGTAGGTTTCACTAATAAAGATTATAACACATATAAGAAAATTTTAAAAATTACAAATGCTTTATATCAGAATCATGATCCATCACAGAATAGAGTGAAGTCAAGCTCCACTAATAAGTACAAGATATTAATTAAACTTATTTGGCTTGAACTGAAAACTAAAGGTGAAGGCTTAAAGGAAAGGAAGCAAGGAAAGGAAATTAAGAGGTACACAAATATACCGCAACAATTTATTCGGATGGATGATGTTAGAGAGTAAGTAGATAGATTATTAGTTATAGCAGGTGAAGAAGCAGCTGGGAATAAGAATTTTTATAATGAGAAAGTGGGATATAATGGATATGATTTTCTCCCGTTTATTCAGTGTTATTGTTTGAAACCCGAAGGGTTTAGACTACCTGATAAAAATCATTAATATTCTTCCAGCAACATTTTGGCAGACTGCTGAATGTAAAGATTTAGTGAATGATATTATTAATAAATTGTCCTTTGAACTACACCTCACCGCTATGAGTTATGTGGTGTTAGTACACTTTTATATGAAAGATTAGCGAGATGTGATCGAGGTATAAATAGATTAGATCAAGCATGTCGAGAGCATGATATTGCGTATAAGGACTTTAAAGATCTATCAGATAGGCATAGAGCTGATCAAGACTTAGAGTTAAAGCTTTTGATAGAGTTGTTAGCAAAGATGCTGGTTTAGGTGAAATATTTGCTTCATTACGAGTGGCAATGGCAGTGAATTCAAAGCGAAAAATTAGATGAGGTTTATAGATTGCAGCATTTTTCTTCTTAAATTTAGTCACAACGCAGCGTAGCAGCCTGAACCATAGTTGTCGAATAAATTGAATTCAAAATTCGTGAATATAATATAGTATTTTTATATAATGAAAGCAAAAGGTGTAAAATTGCAAATTCCAGAACAGGAATTGAAGTCATTAAATTTTAACAATATTTTTTACAAAACACTACTTGCAAAGAAACAAACATGCTTAAAATATGGGCATAATATGGCTCTAACGTTAAATTAAGAGCAGTTAAAGAAACTACGTAAACAACCGAAAACAGGTCGTTTCATATTTACAATTCCTGCGATACTTGTTGCATTGGGAGCTGTTGGTCGTCTACAGGTGGTTAAGCAGCTATAGCTAAAGCAGTAATCGATGCAAAGAAAATTAGCAAGAGTTAAAAGAACAAAAGCGTCACAATGAAGTTATGGAATCATCAATTGTTTCTAAGTAAAGGTAAAGGACTTAGAAAAGAAAGAAAAAGCTTCTGAAGGACTTAAACAGAGTAAAATTGCACTCACCAATTATGATATCGAACGTATAGCTAAAGAATTGAATATAAAAAAAACTTTAAAGGTGCGTAAATGAGTGATAATTTACCAGTTACACCACCGTTCAGAAAATAATGTGCTGTTGTTAACTTAGATCAATCAATCAATACTGGCACTCACTGGATATGTTATTGGTATGTTAATACTAAAACCTGTGTATTCGATTCATTTGGTGCAGTACATAACACATTTTCATTGGATATTGTAATCGTAATAACACAATAATTGAAATTATATACTAATATAATTTGAGGTCATTTACGTCTTAAACTTTTAAAGTTTTATCTAACGGTTATAGTTTTCGTCAAGTTTTGGAAAAATTGAAATTTGATTACCTAATGAATGATGCATACAAATTTTATATTACATAGTATTTTATTTAAAAATAAATGATTGTGTTGCACTTATTGGGAACTACACCAAAGATTCGACTGAATCGTCATAATGAAATTGATAATCAAAATTATAATTTGAAAATTACACTGATTGGTTTCTATAGGAACCTAATGCCAAATGTAACAAAAATTAGCAATACGTACTTCTATAAAAGAGAGAAACATAATATACCACCGGGTCAATATAATGCTTAAACATTAGAAACAACACTACCCAAGGAAGTGCTTCTAAATGAAAATCATGTGACACATCGCATGGAAGTTACGCCATTTGCCGAAAATTTTAATGTGCGATCTGTTGGTAAGTTATTAGTTTTCAAGAATAATAGCGATCTTAAGCCAGAAGAGACTCATGTCGGTCAATTTCTTTTAAAGTTCTAAAGTAATGAAACATTTAATGTACACTGTAATTTACAAAAAGTTATGATTATAGCAGACCGTGAATATAAACACAAGAAAACGAATATTATTCTAATATTTAAACCATTGACTGAATTTTTAGAACCAATTGCTTATGAGCCTGAATATCCATTATTTTTCCTATACAGGAGAGTCATATACGTTCCATTGATATAAGTGTTAGTAATGAAATGTATGAACCAATTAGTTTTGATGGTGCGATAATAAGTGCAATTCTAATGATTAAAAACGATGACTCTTAAAAAATCTAATTACAATATTTTTATAGCAAGAATGACAGCAAAATAAAGCAGAATATAATATTGTTTTTTTAAAGACAGAATTTATTGAAAGCTATGAGTATCAATCTCCCCGCTGAATCGTCGTACATTTAATAACTTGAATGAACTAAATAAAGACATTGAATTTGATATCAGTTCTGGATATGGAATTGTGCACCAGCACTACGGCGATTTATACATCAAATATGAAGTCATTGGAAGAGATGCTGGAGGTACTTTTACTGCAGATTCAAATATTAAATTAATATATAACTTTGTTCCATATTTGTTTTCGCAGGTGAGATACGCAAACATGGTACTGTTATTGATAGAACTGATTATCGAGGAATCGCATAAACTGCTATTGCCACATGTCAATTGTCAAAGCCTGAGCTTGAATATTTTAAGTTGGGTAGATTAATTACTGATGTGAAACTTCCACGCAAAAAGAATAGTGTTTTTTGCACTACGTTCACTGTTTGGTTTCTTTAATGATTATAAGAAAATAATGTGGAAGAGTGGACTTCCAATAACATTTAAAAGTAGTGCAAATAATTATGTTTCATTTTATCAATGGAAATCAAAGAAAGCAGATGGTACTTCAGATGATGCTACGTTGCCTCATCTTGCTAAATTAGTGATTACTTCAATGGAACTGACAATTCCAATTGTCGAATACGAGAAAAATATTCAATGAAATTAAAAGTAAATATACTTCGACAACCTCGAATACCAATTTATTTTTTCTCGTATCAAAGTGTTCAACGACATGTTTCAGGTTCTTATCTCGAATTTGATGTAACAACACAGTTTAACTCACTGCAGTTCGATATGCCCGATTTTGTAATAGTTCGTTTTCAAACTAATCGTCATGATAATATTCAGGAGAAAGATGCTGGTAAGTTTGATGCATATAAGATTATCTATTTAAAAATGATCGTAACGAAATCTTCCCTCGTGAGAACTTAAACCTGGATATTACAAAAGCAAATTATCTTAAAATGTACGATAGTTATTGCGCGTTTAAACGTGTAACACAGAACAAAACTAATATGATTTATTCTCCAAAAGAGTTTTTAGAAATTTGTCCAATGGGTGTTATTAATACAAGTAAACGAAAGCAAGTTGTTATTAACGAAAGAATGAATATTAAAATGATAATGGATTTTGAAGAAGCAGTTTTTGAAAATACATTTTGCACTCTGATACTTCTGGCACAAACCTCATATAATTTTGGCGTGTAGAATGCAAGAGTAATAGAACAATTTGAGTGAGACTGAGTGTTTCTTCTTCAAGGAAAAGTATATTACATGATTAAATTCTTCAATTTCATACCTTGCATTATTTTTACTGATTTTGAAAGTTCTTTTTCAGTTCTAAATATTAGTTTTATTTAAAATTCCAAATGTGTGTACATTTTCCGAGAAGTTTGTGATCCAACATACACACTCAGAATTTTGAACCATATAATATTAGGTAGCATACAAATATGCCTCCCAGTGGTGAGACATATCTTAGACTGTGTAGCAGCAATACAACAGTATATTGCATACAGTATAGCAGTTCTAAATCTACAAATGCAATTCTCCAAGCGAATATAGCAGTTTCATTAATTTAATATACGTATCAGTCTATGAAACATGATGACATTGACCAGCAATTGACAAGGCTTCAAAAACAAAACAGAAAAGCAGCCAGAGCTCTAGAAGAAGCTTATGAAATTTTATTTGATAAATTTAAACTGCAATTCAGAGACACGGTTTACAATACAGTATAATTTTTATTTTATAAGTGATGATAATTCGACATGGTTTACAGCCATCAAAATCAGATGACAATTCCATAATATATTTAATTTAATTAAATTAGGTCAATATAATTTTACAAATGTCAAAAGTGGCTGTTACGTCTTGCATTGATAGCTCAGAGTGTTGCCAAATCTAGAAATAAAAAAAAATATCTATCGATATCCCACTTCCTGTTTTTATACTAAAGTCATGTAGTTATATATAGCTCTCAAGCTCTATATATAATAGAGTGTGATTCTTTAATAGTTATAAATATTAGACTCCTAGACGGCGGGTAGTTAAGAGCAGCACCCTAAATGGTGGTAATAATTAAGTAGTTCGTAATAATAATTACGGCGGTAGATGACGGTATTAATCAAGTAGTTTTTTGAATATATTTTTGAGTTATTTTGAAGATATATTGGATTTATAGTGGCCTTATTGCCGTTTTTTATTACATTTGTATAAAACTTCGAAATTAGATAGATTATGATGAGAAAAACGACTCAAAAGTATAGCAAGAAATACCTAATATGCTTTAATGATATAAAGCAGCAACAAGATTTTTATTAGCAGGTCACGTGATTAAGTAAACAGTATTGCCACCCTAATTCGTATTAAAAATTAGTAACTATCTATTTAATTTCTTTTAGTGAAAAATAGTAAGGTGGGAACACTGAAAATAACTAACGTCGGAGGTAGGAGCCATAGTCATATCTTCCCCATATTAAACTGTGGCTTTAAAGCAAGGTTTTACAATTACTTGAGTGGTAAAAAACTGTTTATAATAATAATATTGTTTTATTTTGGGAAAACATAACATAAAGAAACAAGATTATGTTGCCATTCGTTCTCTCACACGCAATACAAGGCCAGAAAATCATTTTCCCTATTAAAAGTGTTCTAGTATTTTCAAGACGAACGTTCTACTTGGCACAGATGGTCACTTCCTCCTCTTAATTTTTTAATTTATTCTACACATGCATGACACGTGTGCCTGGAAGAGCATTTTAAAACCCACGTATAATGTACATTTGTGTTTATTCACTCTTTAAACCGTTCTTTAGTAGCGTGTTATATATATATATCTATATATATGTCTAATATGGAATTCAAAACTGAGATTGCATTTGTTGGTGTATGTTCTTAGTAATAAATTCAAGTAATGTTACAGAAAACGAAGGCTGTAAATTTTCATCAATTTGCATGAGGAATTGTACGTCCTCTATGCATTATATTCAGTAAAAAGTATGTGGAACGATAATATGCTGTTATCGAAAGACCGTCTCACTCATTTATAGTTACTTGACGTTAGCACTTGTTTGCTGTTAATAATAGGGTATTATTGAAAACCCACCACAGTCGTTTATAGTTACCTGGCAGTAGCATAGTTGTGTTAATGATAACATGGTATTATGGAAAAAACACCATGATCATTTACAGTTACTTAACGGTAGCATATTAAAACTTGAACGAAATAGCATACTGCTAATAATAATTTCTTATTCATTTATTTACAGATTTTTTAGGGTTACAGAAAAAATAGGTCCCAGCCGTTCTATAGTAAAAATGACAGCTAGTAGTAATAATAATATTAGTATTATTAACGATGTTAGAAGAACATACAAAAAATCGCATTAACGGTAGAATAATTACTGTACGACTATCCCATCCCCCACAGGATGAGAACCCTATTACCTGGTTAAGAGAGGGGATAAAACAACTCTTATACATGTTAATGGTGGATGTAGAACAGCACCATCAGGTGAGATTAACACTGTGGAATCTTGATAATAATGCCCAGTCATTTTGGTTCTCGTTCAGAGACGCGCCCAATATGAATGAAGAATTTGTATGGTTGGCTTGGGAAAAGGTGGTGGTTAGTCTAACGCAGGATTCATGCAAGAAGATAAATTCATGATTGATTTCCATCACGTGGTGCTACTGGTGGGGGAAGTTACCGAAAACAGAATTTTATCACGATGGATATATGAAAACTAACGGTATTGTTGTTGTTAAAAATACAGGGAGTAACTGACTTGCACAGGCCCTTATAGTTGGTAAAGGCCTAGTGGATAATAAGGGCGATAAAAAGGAAAATGCCCGTTATCGTATGCAACGAAATAAGTTTATAAATTTTGAAACAAGCACGCTGCGTAACAAGGCCGGGTTTGTTCTAATGGCCAGTGGTGGAGTACAGGAATTGGGTAAATTCCAAGCGTATTTACGAAAATATACAATTACGGTGTATGATGACCTGTCGGGCGAAAACCTCTTTTTTGAAGGTGTAGGTGGTCCTAAGAAAATTAATTTACTCTATTTAAATAATCACTATAATGTAATTACCAGTTTCACGGCGGCCTTTAGCTGTACATATTTCTGTGAGGTGTGTCACAGAAACAATGCGAGTAAGGAAAGACATAATGCTCTCTGTACTGCGTTATGCAGTAAATGCCAGAAAAGCACACCATGTGGAAAAGCAACAAATATTCTAAATTCCATGGAGTGCAATCGGTGTTTTACTGTTATGAGTGTATGCTGAATCACACTCAAACGAGGATATGTTCGAAATTAAAAGTCTGTAGATTATGCCTCAACGCCTACGTTATCAAACCAAGTAGAAATGTCCACCAATGTGGTGAAAAATACTGTACAAATTTTGATAGTATGATGCCACGCAACCATTTATGCTATATCCATCCCAAACCTGATATGAACGCCAGTATTCGAAAATGGCTATTTTTCTTTTACCATATTGAATGTAGACAGGATGAGATGGTGAGAGAAGGTGTGAATGAACACATACGGAACCTACTAGTTTCACAGCAGGTGTGTTATCATTGTGCAAATTGTGGAGATAATACTTCACGTGGCGTGTGCGGTGGAAAAGATAATATTTTCTAAGCTGAGAACTGTGTAGTAATTTTTTAGATTATTTAAGTGTCAGACCAAGAGGTGTTATTAAATATTTCTGTTTGGCGCATAATGCAAAACTACAATGCACACTTTGTTCTACGCACCATAATTAGCGTTAAACAGTGGACACCGAAAATAATTATGAAAACCTGTAAAATACTGTGTATGGAGTGTAAATATTTAGTTTATCGACAGCTTGAAATTCTTCCCCATGCCACTGCCTAAATTGGAGGATGTTTTTGATATTCCAACCGTTAAGTTGTATTTTCCCCACTACTTTAACACTAGAAATAATCAACAATATGTGGGCACAGCATTCGATCCTAAATATTATGGGTATGACTTTATGCAGGAGAAAGAACGTAAAAAAATATGGGCTTCTACAACGAACATTTATCAAACCAGACATTTCACTTTAAAAAGGAACGAATACGATACTGCCATCTAGTCGTAGTCCTTATGAGAACGGCATGTATAAGGTTTATGCAGAAGTTTCAATCTATAACAAACGTCAACCCTCTAATTTCGGCTAGTAGTATAGCATCGACGTGTAATTTACTGTATCGCCGCAATTTCCTTGACAAATCCATAGGGATTATTCCAAATAACAGGTATCGCTGGGCCGACCAACAGTCTCACGCGGTAATACAGTGGCTGATATATGAAGGGAAAAATCACGGGGTTACAATTCATCATGCGACCAATGGTCGCGAAATGGTTGTTAACGGCATGTTTAAAGTAGACGGGTACGCCCGCATATATGACTTAGTACATGCGTGCGAGTATGTAGGTTGTTTGTGATACGGTTGCCCTAAGTGTCACTCAACGGGCAGCGACAAACTGTTATATAACGATCGTGATGATACACTCAATTTACGCTACGAAAATACCGTTAGAAAAATTGCGCGTCGACAGGAATTAGGGTATATGGTCCATGAAATGTGGGGATGTGAGTGGAAGCATCAAGTGCGCGAAAACAATCACATTAGCGAGTTTACTGCCGAATTCCCGATTCGTAGAAAAGAGCCCATCAGACCGAGGGATGCTCTATACGGCGGACCATGTACCGCCGTGAAATTATATTATAAAGCAGCAGAGGAGGAGGAGTTGCATTATGTCGACGTTATCTCCCTATATCCGTTCTGCTGTAAGACGAAAAAATTCCCTATAGAGCATCCATTGAAAATCTATATGAGCGCCAATGGTCCTGCTATTAGTAAATTTGAAGGAATAGTGAAATGCACTCTATTGCCTCCTCAGCACCTCCACCACCCAATTCTCCCATTCCGCACTGGTGGTAAGCTATTCTTTTCTCTATATTGTCGGTGTGCTGAGACGTTGAACACGGCTGTGGAATATATCATACTGAAGAGGAGATGTCCCTAACCGTGACTTCTTTAGTTATTGAAGCGCGCAGGGCTATTGAGGTGGGATATACCTTGTTGGAGACGCAGGAGGTTTGGGAGTACAGGGTGGCAGAAGGACGTTTTACAGGGTACATAAATCTTTTCATGAAACTTTAAACTGAGGCCCAGTGGTGCACAACTACAGAACTTCAAAATTAATTCATTCGGGACTATTAGACACGGGAAGGTGTACAATTAGATCTTGCAAAAATGGTAAAAAAGAATAAAGAACGTAAGAGTATCTGTAAATTGGAACTAAACTGTTTATGGGGCAAATTTGCGCAAAACGAAGACATGGGCCATATGGAGATTATACGCGAGGCCTGCGAAATTCTTTGACAAGTTAACCGATAACAATATAGAGGTGGCGCAGGTAATACCGCTTGATGAAGATGCACTGCTATTAAATTGACACGTGTTGGACGATGTCAATGTTCCTCTGAAAAACACAAATATTGGTATAGCGGCGTATACCACAGCCCATGCACGGCAAGATCTGTATAAATACCTAGAAGAGGTTGGGGAGAACGCAATATATATGGATACGGATAGTCTTATTTACGAATTTAAAATTGGGGGTGCAAAACTGCCCGTATGCGATTTTTTACTGAGTTAAAAAATGAATTAGAGTCTGTAGTCCCAAATTCGTTTATTACGAAGTTTTGTAGTGATGGGACTGAAATTTATGTTTACTAGGCATCTAGCTATAATATGAAAATAGTCTGCAAAGTAAATGGAACGCCTAGACAATGAAGGTTGTGAGTTTTGAGCAAATTAAAAATAGCGTACATAATAATGACCCTGATGTGAATGTAATAAATCCACAAAAGTTCGGTAGAACCAAAGATAGTAAACTTATCACTGGGCAGAGAGTAAAATGTATCAGATGGTAAATACTAAACAAAAAAGGGTTGCAGGTACATACGAAACAGCACCCTATGGGCTTAAACTACCTCGACCTGAATAGGGTGCGTTTGTAAGTATTAGATTTGACAATGAAAATAAGCTATTCTTGGTACATGGTGGTTAATAGGTAAATAATATATGTTTTAAATTTCTGAAGACGTATATAAGAGAGAAAGATGGAGTGGATACATCCTTTTACATGAATTATAGCGGGCTCCACGGCATACGGGAAATCATATTTTGTCAAAACATTTATCGATAACTATAGTAATTTATTTAAAAATGTAATATGGTGTTATGACGAGTGGCAGGCTTTATAAGAGGCTTTACCTGGGTGTACTTTCACAAAAGATTTACCTTATACCACGGTATAGATGATTTTTCCGTGGGCACCGGGCCTTATCTTATTATAATTGACAATTTAATGCGTGAGTGTAATGGACAGATTGTAGAATTCTTCACGAAAGGTAGTCACCATGTTTATTACTCAGAATATATTCCACCAGGCCAGAAGTATGCGAGATATTTCCTTGAACAGTTACTACAAAATACGTTTAAAAAACAGAGATCGGGCTCAAATTAATTACCAAGTACTTCAATTCTATCCGAGTAACTGAAAAGTTATACAAGAGGCGTACGATGACGCAACTAGAATAGCTTATGGTTATTCTTGTTTGATTTAAAACAAAATACTGCTGACGATCAACGTGTTCGAACAAATGTTTCTCCATCGGATTCATTTAATTATGTTTATGAGCCTATAACATAACTTCAATATGTTATATAGTAACCACTAGAGTAGAGTAGTAGTAGAAGAAGAAGAAGAAAATGATTAATAAGCAGATTAATAAGTACTTAATAGACCTTCTGGCTAAGGCAAAACCTAAAGTAAGTAAGACATTGTAACAAAATGCAGATTCCGAAATGATTTGTTCTATTTGTGAATGTTCCTATAACGTATTGCAAGGAAATGTACTGTTAAATGAAAAAGAGAAAAATAGATTGAGGAAATGGAAAACTGAACTTAGTTATTTGGTAAAGAAAGGACCGACGTTGAAACAAGCTTGAAACAAGAGAAAAAACATATAATTGTACAGTGTTTTTTTTACACCGCTGATTTCCCCCATTCTAGGAGGCATACTGTCTAGTCTGTTTAAGTAGTAATTATGCAGCATGCGAAAAAAGTTACTTTAATCTAGACAGAAAAAAATCATCATTACCAGACTATTTCAAATCTCGATACTGAATTAAAACAAATTTTAAATAATAAGATTATGAGTGTAGAAGAAAAGTGGATATAGTACAGAGAGGTATTACAAAAGTATTTACATGTTGTTCGAAAACCCACACACCCATCAATAATCATGAGGTGGTGGAGGAGCTGAGCGATGACGCTGATGATATAGTAAATATTTACTCTCCCGGAATCCTGTCGATGTAAAGCAAGTTCATTATTACACAAATAAAAGCAAAACAAAATATTAATTGGGGTGCATGTGGTAACGTTAATATATATGGTAATTTAATCCCCGGTGCTAATATAGTAGAAGATTTTGTTAGGTGTCGTGAGGATAATATTCCATCCACTGGCTGGGAACCATTCACTATACTTTAGCAAAATGAAATATACCCTTAGAATATATAGGTAACCCTCAACGTCTAGAGTATATTCGAAAGCTGACTGTCGCTGCTTCCCCAGAATCATAGGAAGAAGAAGAAGGGGTGGAGGAGCCTGGACCATAACGTAAACGTAAAGCTGTCACTTGGCGCAATATAAACTACGAAAAAGCTGGCTAATATCTGCTACAACCCAGCACATCCTGCTTCGTTTCCAACGTCTCAGGCGTTATGGAAACCTGTAAAGAAATCAATACCTTTACAACGAGTGGAAGATTGGTTAAAAGAACAACCGGCAAATACATTGCATTAACCAGTGCGATAATGTTTTCAATACAACCCCTATCTTGTGTATAACATCGACGATCAATGGCAAGCGGATCTGGTTGATTTACAAAGTCTTAAAAATATAATGACGATTACCGGTGTGTTTTAACAGTGATTGATCAATTTAGTCGCTATATATGGGCACTACCGGTTCACAGCAACACTTAAAGAAGCATTCGAAAAAATATTTGCATCTAGCCCAAAACGTAGACCCGTACGTCTAAAAACAGATAAAGATACATAGTGTCTAAATAAAACATTTCAAACGTTCCTCAAAAACACAATATTCATTTTTTCACAGCAGCAAACCCCGATATTAAGGCAAGCATTGCAGAGCGTCTAAATCGCAGTCTGAAGCAAAGAACGTGAAAATATATTACCTCAAAAAAATATCGTTAGAGTGATGTATTTGCGAAACTACTTCAGTGGTATAATTCTAGGCCGCACACCGCACATAAACTACCACCCGCTCGTGTGAATCAAGATACATTTCAACAAGTGTGGAATAGGCTGCTGAAACCAACTAGTGTTGGTGTTAAGGTAAAAAAAAATATAAAGAAGGTAATACTGTGCGAATTACTAATGCGAAACGACATTTTGCAAAAAGGGTACAAAGAAAATTGGACGTGGGAAATATTTAAATTAAAGACTACGTTATAATTTTAAAAAAGTGGTTTATGTATTAGAGGATTTAAATGGTGACGTAATCAAGGGCACATTATATGAAGAGGAAATACATTTGGTGCCACTGCCCGAAGTTTATGAAATAGATGAAATATTAGAATATAGAGGTATAAAATGCTTGTTCGTTGCCATGGTTACCCTGCTTCATCTAACTCATGGATTTCTGTATCCTGTTTAACGAATGGTTAGTAATATTTAAAAGACAAGTTCAATGGAAAGATCCACCATGCCAACTTGCAGAGTGTGGTTTTTATTTTGTTAGATCACCCGATATTATAAGATGTGCATTTTCTAATTTAGAATTATATAATTGACAATCTTATAATATTCCCTTGAAAGAGCGTAAACGGTGGAGTCCATCCTGCCCTCTGTTAAGAGGTAGCGTAGATGTGTGTGGTTATAAAATGGTAATAAAACCTTTATCTACGCCTGAAAAGAGAATGGTAATAATAATAATACAATATTGTAAACTAGTGTTACATTTGTGTATATAACAGAAGAAAAAATAATGAATAATCCTTATTTGCAATATTATTCTCATTAATTAGGCACTGGATATAACATATAGAGATGCACCACAGAGGGAATGATATTGTATTGGAAATATTCTAGATGGTTTATTTTGCACTGTGTTTCCATTGTTAAAACAAGGTGCAAAAGCTGTTGGTAAAGAACTGATGCGTACTGGACTTTATGTTACCGGCGACTTTCTAGATAATAATAGACCCGTTGAAGAAGCTTGAAAATCAAGTTGGCAGGAAGCGAAAAGTAATTTAAAGAATAAAATCGTCTAGTGTGGGTACCAGGCAATCGTAAAAATAAGCAAACAGGTGATGGATATGTAAAGAAAAAAAGAACGAAGAAGAGGTATATTTATAGAGTGTACTAGTTTTTACCTCTCCCTACCTTGTAATAGTTCAATGGAATATTTTCCACAAAATACTCTCGCATGTTATAGTACAAAACAGTATCATCCTCTTGTGCTTTAAAACGATGTGTGAGCAACAGCTGTTTTTGAGGTACATTATAGAGGGTCATTTCAGAATGTCATACTAATAATATCTATTACAGGGGTACGGGTAAAGAAAGCTGGAACATAACTAAAATAATAACTAACCAATATTATCACGTTGAAGATATTCTATCTCAAATTAACTATAAAAGCGGTAAACTCAATTTACAATTAAAAGTTAAAGCTTCGGTAAAACGGATTGAGGTCAGTAGAGCAAGAAAAGATGACGAGAGTGTAAAAAACTACGCTTATCAACCGAATTAGTCCAAAATATTAGGTTTTGAGCAGAAGAATTTAACATTTGTCCATAATGCTAGTTATCCGCTTGATTTACAGAAATCGCTACTCGTACACATGTATATGTACAGTGACATTGTAGAACCTCGACTGCCAGGCGATTCTGTTGCTCCACTTCTGCGTATTATAAATACAAACATTAAGGAGTATGGCGCTAGCAATGTGCATATTTTTTGAAAGTCTTCATTTTGTCACCGTACAACGTAAACTGTTGAATCAAATTATTATTGATTTAAGAGATAACACTGGTAATCCACCTCCTTTCCAATATGGCAGTGTATGTGTATAACTACATTTTCGTAGACGTAATATGGTATTATAAAAATTAATGTGGGTATTAATAGCAGAAAAGTAAAAATGCAGTGCGAGTGTACGAAATTGGAATTAGCTCCATTTGCGGGTCTACCCGCTCAAACAAGTACTATAGGTAATAAAACGGTGCCGTATAAGCCGGTAGTTTCAGTAGATAAAAGTGCTCCGAAAGATCTTCTAGTCCTCGGCCACGGTGATTGATTCGCCACATTCAATGCTACATATTTAGGATAAAATTACTAAAACTG
>JAGDQP010038060.1:1652-18328 GCA_022664845.1 Lepisma saccharinum
CCTTCAAAGCACAGAAAAAATGTCTTTCTTTTCTTCTGTGGTGGGCAAAGGAAACAAACGTTTCTTGACTGCCTGGGTAACTTACTCTCATGAAGTTCTGCATACAAATCTATCTTGGTTCCCAAAACACGAGCTATTGACATACGCAATTCACGAGGAATCCTGGTGTTGTTTACTCTTCCTTTCAGCAATGGTTAAACTACACTGTTCGGCTAGTGCCTTCAGAAACAAATATCTAGTTAGTTCATTTCTTTCTCTGAATGACTGGTGAACAATGTAAGAATTTACATAACTTATGTCTAATAAACGGAAAAACACAGCCGTTGGCCAGCGTTCTGTACGTCTACTTGAATAGTATTTGGAACATTTCTCATCCAACGAATCTATTCCTCCTTTTGTGTTATAGTAAACAATCATTTCTGGTTTTCCGGATTCATAGTAGATGGGCCAGGTTTGTCAACCATATTGTACGAGAAAAAAGTGAACAAAATGTATAAAATACGAACACTGCCCTCGAACAAAATAGTAACACAATTAGTGACGTGTGGTCCCTCGGACTCCACTAACTGCAAGGAAACGTAACAGTGACGCTTAGACATCCGAACTCTACAGCTACTTGCAGTCAACGGCGAGCGAGAAAGGTACTATGAGTGGTACGTATTCAAGGTCAGTCGTCTGCTAGAGGGAGAAGAAAAAAGGGTGTTCGGTGTCCGTGGGACCTCACGTCACTAGTTGAGGGTTAAAGAGTATATGCTTGGCTCTTATGGAAGTAAAATGTTGCAGGTAAGCAGTCACCCTATATTGACCACGATTGAATAGTTGAATCACTATTTTTTTTACAGTTTGTTCATTGTGAAGCTGGTCTGCTTCACCGAGCAGCCGTATCTCAGTTGGTAGAGCGTTGGTTTCGCATTGCCAAGGTCCTTTGATCAATCTCAGTGGTCAACAATCTTGACAGTTTTTTTCAGGACTTATCGTCAGTAGACTAGGTACCTTGAAAAGTAGAACCTGGCCGATACCTTCCCATATGCTGTCCTTTACTCTGCCCCGGCTGAGCTAAATATCTCTAATTCAAATTCAAGTCTACTTCTATAAGTGCATTATGAATGGAAGAAATATCCACATTACAAAATCGCATTTCGAACACAAAAATAACTGCTAACGGAACGCATAATTTTATCATTGACATAACTCAAAGTTGTGTAGTTTTCTTTCGAGTCATTTGATGATGTCGAATAATGTGAGCAGAATTCCGTAAGAATGTTAACACTCTAAACTAAATATGTCGGTTTCACTGTGATATTACTGGCGGTACGTAGAACTAACTGTGAAATCACTGTAAGTATTTTTAACAGTGGAACAACCATTAAAGGAACGTCACCGTTGGTTTTACGATATTACTGGTGCCCGCGCTGAAACTGATTTTCTTAGATTCCTCTCATAGGAAAGCGTTTCGTAAAATGTCCGTAAACTTTGTACTTCTATGTGGACAATTTAGTAATAAATGACTTCGGCCCATGTCAGTTATGTAACCTGTTGAAGTTCCCAAAATTCACGAACATTCATATCTCAGTCGGAATTCGAACCTTTGGAACACTTGCCTAACGCTTCAGATCATATGACCACCGCGGTCGGCAAGGACTGTTGCGTGGAAAGAAGTTTAAATTATCGGTGAATTATTGCAAATTGACCTCAGGACGCGCTTTTGCCGGCTGTTAGTCTTCCACTGATTCTTCATTCGATATGTAGCCAATGTAGCGACTACTGTGTATCTTTCAATACACCGTTTACTTTGTAAAACTGAAATATTATAGATGGACTTTCTTCGTTTTGGGTGTTAATTCGTCAGTGTCATTGACCTTATGCTTTAGGGGAACCTTATAAATTTTTATTGAAGTTTGCATGCTGGACCACTTTTTCTTTCAGGTTATAAAGATCTGCGAATAGGAAAATTGACTACAAGTATTTCATCGATTTCGTTTTTTCAACCTTTAGTTTACTTTGACCAAATGTTGCATGTACATAATTTTGGTGTGCGTGACAAAATAATAGTTGTAGATGTCAGATACAACGAGCATTGTTAATATACTGTCAGTATTGTATCTGTTACATTGGTAGTGATTAGATAACATTATTTCAATAAATAATCTAGTGGTACAATAAAAGGCGTTTTATTGTATCGTCTTAAAATAAAAGACCAGTCATCAATTCAAGATACAGGAACACATCGGAAAAAGACATGCAGTAAAGTCTTGTGAATAAAAGGCTCATCAGTTCATTTTTGCCGCTCTTGACTAAATCCTTGTATTTTATCATCTTTTACATCTACTTGTTTCATGAGGTGGATTGTTATCTATGCCCTAAGTCAGCGTTTCTCAAAGTGTGGTTTGCGGATCACACAAAGGCTTTCTTAGGGGTCTGCGGTAAGTTCCGTGGAAAGATAATAATGTCACTGTCAAGTTAACCAGGAAAAATCCATGTGCTTCCTCCACTTTTGTGTGCAATAATATCCTATACATACTTCATTTAAAGATAGTATCAAACGTTCTTCAAGTTGCGAGTCGCTGTTACTTGCGACACGTCGCGAGTCGAAGGTAATATTCCAGATAATGGTGCCTATAGGTGCGTGTAGTGTTGCCCACGAGACGAGACTTCAGGATATCTCGTCTCGAAAATATGCTCTTGTCTCGTCTCGAAGAGTTCTGTCGTGTCTCGTCTCGAGTTGTCTCGAATTTGCTTTTATATTTTTTTCGTATATTTCAAGCAGATGCAGAGGTTGAACAATGAGATCAGTCCCTTGAAAAGTCAAAGGCAGCCCTTCCCCACTTCTTCCAACATACAGTACATTTTTCACAGTCTCTTGCGCCAGTTCAATAAATAAAGAAGTCTTACGTCAGTCACCCTTTCGGATTTCAAACAAATGAGTGCTGCGATTCTACTAACAATCGCGAAAGCTTCGAAAATTCCTTTATAGCAGCTCAAACACACAAATATTAATTTTTATAATTATAAAATAGGTTAGCAGCACTAACAACTGGACTGCTTCGTGACGTGAACACACACATTATTTTTCTATTGTGTCGAATAATCTTTATGTCAAATTTAATGCGGATACATGCAACGAACGACGTAGCAGCAGTTTGAAAAAATATTGTTTAAAATAGGTTGGTAACATTGAAAGCTGATAGATTGGAAACACTTACAACTGTACTGCTTGGGGACAGGGACATCAACAGTATTTTCCTATTATATTGAGTAATGTTTGTGTCAATTTTGAGCCAGATTAGTTTAACGTAATTGAAATAATTTTTAAAATGTATTTTAGAAACGGTTGGCAACACTGACCCACTGTACTATTTAAGATGGTTTCGGCAGCTCTAAGCTAGTCTAGCCGAACATTACCAATGACACCTCAACCGATCTCTCCATGCATTATGATTGTTGGGACTAACATTTTTGGATACGGACGGAATAAGCTTGATTATAAGGTCCCATTTTGTTAGCTACACTATAAAGGGAGCTAAAAAGCTTTAATAACATCACATGGCAATAAAATACCTAAATGTTATTGTCAAATTCTTTTAACTCAGTACCAAGAATGACTCATACAATTTTGTCTTTGTTCGCATCGAGAAAGACAATGGTTAATACTGAAACTGTCGTTCAGAAAACGTGTGGAGTGTGGTTCTATAGTATAGGATTTTTACACGAACATAGATATATCGATTGATGCCGTAACATTGTACTTCAATATGGAGCTCTATTACAAAGTAGAATCAGGAAGTTAGAATTAATTGGAAAATAAAAATTAAAGCTGCTTTGAAGGATCATTAAAAGTAAGTGTAGGTATCCTCTGCTCCAGCCCCTCTTTTGAAGTAATTAACGCTGGTACCGATTTTCAAGGAAATATCTCATTCCGATGAGCTCCTGCGTAGCCTAGTCGGTAGCGCGCTCGACTTCAATGCGAGCGGTCCCGGGTTCGATTCCCGATGGGGGCTCAAATATTTCGGTGTTGACCCAGCATCGTGAGGACAATTGGGGAGCTGCTGTGAATAAAAGACAGTGGCGATCACAGTGAGAGCTTCGGCTCTCCTCTCCCAACCCGTCTGGTCAGCGTGGGAGCAGTAGACCAACTCCTCCCTTCGGGGAGAGGCCTCATCCACTAGTGGATTGAATATGGCTGTGATTTATTTATTATCTCATTTCGATTGAGTAATTCTTGACACAAATTCAATAGTTCTGTTTGATTTTTTCGAGACATCCGAGACGAGACTCTTCAAGAGCCGTCTCGTCTCGAAAACGAGACGTGACAGGTAGTCACTCTCATCTCGTCTCGAATTTCAGAAGCAAATTCCTCGTGGGTAATACTAGGTGCGTTTCTTAAAGGTGTTTTCAAATTGCAAACAAGGACCGTGGTGTTAAAAGGAAATTTTGCTGACATTTTCTTCAGGATCATACTTCTGTCAACATCACTCTTAGGGCACTATTACATTATCGAGCCTGCTGATCAGCTTGTTCAACAGTTAACTCAACGAGCTTGCTGTCGAGGAAGCTCGAGTATACTTTGCGCTATTAGACTGTCGAGCTTGCTGATCAGCTTCCTCGAGCTCGTCAGTGTAAGTCGCTTTTACACTGTCGAGCAAGGTCGGGCGAGCATGTTGATCAGCAAGCTCGACAGTGTAATAGCGCCTTTAGATAGCTTTCTTTATTTGTTTCACTTGGCCTTCATTCAAGAGAATGAAAATGTTCCTTTATTGATAAGCAGAACCGAGGAAAAGAGGGATTTATTGATAACAAGTCTTTCGACATAACATACTAGTAATCAAAACACTGTCATATAGTACGAAAACGTGAGCATTGTGAAGTATTTACTATGAGCACGTGATAACACGCTCAAGCCATTTAAATTATGACGTCCCAACCCTATATCTTGCTACAATGCTACACGTGAGAAACATTTCGTCTTCACAAAATCTGATGTCATACGATTATGATAAAATGCAAAGCAATTGGAACAAAGACGTCTAATTATTTTTAATTACTCGATAATTATATTTACAATCAGATGTACAGGTTTGGTCCTCGATTAGAATTTCGTATGCTCTCAAAACATTCCTGGTATGTAATCAGCCTCGTATGAGAGATCACTGGTATGTGAGACAAATTACTTCATGTCTTTACAGAGGATTGTAATTTGCCTGCTTGTACATTGTTACGGTATGATATTTCACTCAAGATACATGATGGTTTTTTTACATTGTTATAAACACAACTCGTAAGTTCAACTGATTTATATAGTGAGATCAAATATTCATTACTCTGTTGCCCCTATAAGTAGGAAACAAAAATATTTAATTGTATTTTCTGGTGAGGTTAAAGTACTGGTAAAAGTGGTTTTGCTTTCGTTAGGTTTCCATAAAATGTTTTATCTTTACCTTCATGAACGACTCGACTACTCGATCAATATAAAGGCAATTTATAATGATTTATTTACACGATCTCAAGGAATGAGGGCAAAGATAGATTTAGAGGTAGTTACGAGTTACTAGCTGACGGTGTTGGCTCATCATTATTGAGTATATGAAAAAAAAGTAGAATTTATGATGGAAGACTGGGTACGAGGAGAAGTTCAAGTGCACTTGATGAAATATAATAACCAACGTTGGAATGATTAATTGACACAGGAGTTTTTACTTGGCAAATACTTAAAACGGAATGACTCAGACTTCTAAAGAAAATAATACAAATACAGGGTGGTCGATGTAAAATCGAACCGAACTGAATCAGCTCCCGATGTCCTATGTTTTGTACTTAGGACTGGAAAATGCACGTGCCGACCGGGTAGCCGTGCGTAACAAGATCCGCCTTCGGACAATCGGAAAGGCCAGTGGAGTCTTCAGGCAGCTGTCCGGAAAAAACCCTGAAAAACTCTGTCTGAACGTGTACAAAGCTCCATTTAAAGCAATGCTCCACTACTTTTCCGATTTCCTTCATGCAAAAAAGTCTTCCGGCATGTCTGGAGCAAATCGGACCGTGTACAAGGAGGGTAAGGCGTTAGGCCAACGACTCGAAGGTCGCAGGTTCGAATCCAGCCGGGGGATGGATGTTTGTGGATCTTAACTAGGTGTATATTGTCGAATCGTACGGGCCGAAGTCAAAAGTTACTAGACTGGCCCATATAAAATAAAAGTTAAAAAAAAAAAAAATGCAGATACATATTCGCTGGAAATAGTTTCCGCCAATGTCTAGGCACCGTTGAGCTCGTAAATCATGTTCTGAAATACTGTCTGCAACACTATATGGTCGTACTCCGGACACGAATTTCAATCTGCTCTTTGTGTTTACTCGAAGTCCGTGAATTAGTTTCATAAACCTTACCCTTGAGGTTACACCACGGGTTAGTCACACACCGTTAAATCTAGTGACCGCGGAGGCGATAACCCATTACTTCCTGTAATTCTTCTGTAACTCATGACGCCACAAAGAAAGTCCGCAAGAGGACTGAACGTTGCAGTGACACTGGCGGAAACAATTTCCACCACCCGATGCAATGTGTAAGTAAAATACGTGCTGCTTTCATCCTGCGTACAAACTCACGAGAAGAGACACAGGAAGCTGGTTCGGTTTTTCGTAGGCCACCCAGTATTTTAATAATGTAGTGCCGTCACCGACGTGCTGCCAGTTTAGCGCGATAAGTTAATGCAGTATTTGTAGTGTGGACGAATGGCCTCGGAGATGCGCGGATAAGTTCTCCAATAAAGGGCTATGCCCACCAGCATTAACTTGGAGAAGAATCTCCACATTGTTCCAAAACAAAACTCGATTGGAGAAAAATAATGTTTAGGTTTTATGAAGTCCAAATTAAAATAAGAAGATTACAAACACTAAATATAATAAGGTATTGCTGCCACCACTACAATATGGAGTTGTTTTGATTACCAGTTGAGCCGTTATTAGATTTATCTTGAAACTGCCGAAACACAAGTATAGTTCCTTTGAAGTTACTTAGTTGAAGTTGATGGCTAAGAATCCAACTATCTTCTAGACCAAACTCGCGACTGAGCGCGCACAAACAATTAATAAACTACATGTTGATTCTCTAACTCTCTGTAGTTACATTAGTCTTTGTACATTAAGACAAATGGCGACTTTCTAGTTACGCCTCCTATCTCTGATTAGTTACTCTTTGAGTATAGCTCTTGTAACTTTATCCAATCTTAACCTAGTATCTGTTATACATCAAAACTTACGTTGTCTATGTGGTAACGTTCTGAAAAATGTAGTTGCAAAGTAGCCTTCAACAGAGTTTACTTATGTACAATTTATAGGAAATGGATAGGTGACCTTGTGACCTCACGTCATAAAATAATATTCCTGGTTTTATTTGGTCTTGTCAGTCTGGTTAGATATTACAAATTTATATTTCAGACAGTTCATTACCCCTCTGTCTGTATTTGGACATTCACTAATTTATGATCACTCTGTAGGATCAAAGAGTATTGTTCTTGAATCAGACTGGTAAGATAAGAAAAAAGGTTTTAATTAAACTTATCTTACTAAGCACAATAAAAACTTTGTGTTTTCTGGTGATAGCACTGTTACCATATTATATATTATACAGTTTGGAACCCATTTTGGGACCATCGCAAACGTCCAAGTGGCTGTGACGAGGACACTTAACAGGGTCTCTGTTGAAGACTTTCAGAGCTGTTACGGAGAGCGGCAGAAATGTTGGACTCGGTGTATAGACTCATAGACTCGAAAGGGGACTACTTTGAAAAGTTGTAAGTGTAATTGAACCTAACTTCAATAAAAATAAATTTCCAGGATCATTCTCATTACTTTTGGGACAGACCCTCTATATCAACAGAGTATTTCGAGTATTAAACCTATAATTTTCCTTACTATTTTTTTAAAAAAATATTATTATTTTGTAAAAATTTTGCGTTTTCTTCTGATTTTGTGTTCCGTTCTTGAAGGATGAGATTGGAAAAGCAAGATAATCCTAAATAACTACTACTGGCTAAACCATGGGTGGTTCACAATCAGTGGCGGCGATATAGCCCTCGCGATCCCCGCCGCGCGGGGGGAGGGGGGGCGAAGGGTGTCCCCAATCAACTAAAAAAATATAATTATCCGATGAAAATAATAGTCCCCGATTTCACAAAAGTCTCGGATTTGTAATTTGTACGAAATCGTGAGAGAAAGAAGATACAGTTGTGCAAGATCGGTAAAATAACTAATTGTAAGTAACATTGAACAGTATTGTTTTTCGTGGCCCCAAAACCAATGTGGGAACAAATAATACATCATCTTTGCCAATAAATAACATTTTAATAGGGTCAAAGACCGTTTTATTAAAAACTTGCGAACAATAGTTTACAACAGAGGGAATAAAAGTCTGTAAACAGTATTCTGTATTAGAATTACTTTTGTGGGGGCTTCAACCGTACTAACATAATGGAACATAATTGACGTTTGCACTTCGAGATAGAGAGGTAGGTGACACCGACCATCAAAATTAGTGATCACAAAAGTGAGGTAAAAGTTGTGAGTTGCGTAGAGGGAAAGCAAAAGATTAAAATAACTTAAATTCGACGTAAAACGATTAGATATAATGCGAGCGTAAAAGCAGATTAGCAACTCAAACTCTCAAATAAGTTCGAAATCTTAGCTCACGTGACAAATAATAAATAGTACGTTAATGAAATTAATATGAATAAGATTCTGCTAGAGGGATTTTTTTTTAAAATAGAAAGTGTTCTTTAAGGGTATGAAAGAAAAACAATGGATGTTTACACGTTACAGCCAGGAGGGGACATAATATATTTACTATATTCTCTTATTTCTTCCCTTGCGAATCGCTTGAATATTATTACTCACATTTAAAGATAATCTACTAAAGAAGTCCGTGGGTATTGTAATTATGCTCTGAATGCCGGATATCCAGATGATTGATGGGCAGAAGTTCCTATTACAGATAAGTAAATTAAACATATTTTAGATAACACATTCATGGGTTATTTCGATTTCGAATAACTTGAACATTGTATATCCGAATTGTGTGGATGACAGTTATTCGAATTATTTAGACATATTTCGTCTAAGGAACCCAGAAGATGTTATAAATTTGTTTATTTTACTGGTTAGTTGTGGGAAATTAAGAATATCAATTTCTGCTTCTGGAAGCCGGATATCCATCATTCAGAGTAGTCTACTATTACTATATAGACGTATATATATGTCTTGAAATGTTAGTAATAACAGAGTGATTCGCAAGGACAGAAATAAGCAATACTGTAGATTATTAAATATAATAATGATACGTGATACTTTGTCCGTAATTATTTGTTGCGTTTCGTTCTACTTGTTTCTGCTGTGTAGAATGAAAAACACGTATAACCTATGGGATATCATAGCACCCAGAAGAGTATTTGTTTTCAAGAAAAGCGATAATGAGTGTTGTTTGCTTGAACCAGCCTGAGTATTCACCATATGTGTACCGTACTAATAAACCTAGTGTGTACCATGTCAAAGAGAACGCATTATCTGTTGTTAGCTCTGAAGCGCTGAGCTTGACCAGGAGGACCTTGGCAGTTGATAAGTTGGTCTTTGAGTTTGTGTAAATTGTAGGGGGAGAAAAAAGAAAACGCATATCAATAGGTGTTAAAATATCTTTCTTTTTTTGTGTCGTTTCTTCGTCTTATTGTTGCGTGAAGTTTTAATCTTGATTCTTCGTTTTAGAGGTCAAGAGTGAAAGTTGTGCAAGACGTACAAGAAAATTCAAGGTTAAATAAAGTAACTAGTGATTCTATCATTGAATGAACGAGAGAAGTTACAACTACTACATATTCATAAATTCAAAGAATTGTTGTGCTTCTGTTGAAACATTCGTGACAAATCTTATTTGTGTGTTTATATTTTCAATCGTTTACTACCTATGAGTTGATTTCGACATAGGTTAACAAGAATGAGCGTTTAGACTGGGAATAGGCTTGATTAAGTGTGCATTGTACCCCAGTATGTGTAAGAAATAGTATTACGTGAAAACTTTACAAATAATTATGGTCTTAGTAGTAAGGTAAATGTTAGTAATAATCATATATGAAACCTGAAAGAAAAAAAAAAAACTGATTCAGGGCTCCTAGGCGTATTGGAAAACTGTTATTTGAAAATATTTTTGTTGTCCTGGAAATGTTTCCCTTTCTCCTTTTTTTTTTTTTTAAAAAAAGGTCATGGTGTTTTTCTTGTAGACTACTCTTTTAGCCAAATAAGATTCATATAGGAAACAATCTACTGAGTCAGTTAAAAAAAAATCCACGATATCTGAGAAAATTCATGAGATACCCTAATTCTTCGTAGACTTCTTTGTAAATCAAGCTCCTGAACAATTATTTACTAGGCCTAAGTTATAGTTTGTCATTTTTATAAATATTCTTATCGTAGGTTATTTAAAAACGAAATATATATGAGGGGTTCAGAAGCAAAGTGACACTGAAAAATAAGAAAATAATCTTTTATACATGAACTCGAACTTTTAAAAGAAAAATCAACGTCACTTGCATGCCTTTGCATAGTAATAGGGTGTGTAATGGTATCTTACTATGACGATCTTTGATTTGTTTTGGAGAAATTGTAGAAAGTCTTTGATTTTTTTTTCCGCCCGGAAAAGTACCATGAGTTTTCGTAGCAACTTTGCTGATAAGTTTAGTAAAGCATTTTGGTATACTTTGGTGTCAATAGTGCAAGTACGATATGTTGCCAAAAAATGTTTTAAGTAATGTTGCGTCTATCTCTTTTTATCAACCGTGATTAGCTCACTGCTGGTAGATTTTCATTCGGTTGTTTTTCTGGGATTTTCTTTGCAATAGTAGTAACCATATTTAACATCTTGTGCCATTAAAATGTCAGTAATGTCTGTGCCATCACTGTAAGTAAGACGAAAATAAAAGTAATTGTGATTAACGTGAATGGCAATGTGCGGTGCTCGAAATTGACATTTAGAAGTGACGGTATATTTCGGAAGTAATAACCTCAGCCGTGCCGCTTATATCTTAAGGTAATGGTTTTCAACGTTTTGGAGGTTGTGGCCCGAGTAAATTGTGTTGAACAGGTCAGGACCCAGTTGATGAAATAATGTTTTGAATAACTGTTTAATAAAGTCATATTCGCTTAAAGCAATAGATTCGCCACAGACCGGTAGGAGAGTCACCAGGGCTCGGAATAGGTACAATGTACTAAATGATGCAAGTGCGGATACAGTTGAAGGAATAAAGAGGAAGAGGACGGATACAGTTTCTTAATATTCGTTACTGCGGCGATGAACTTGCGAGTTCCATAAGCCATACAGTAAGTAAGTAAGTATTATGGAAAATAAATCGTATACTAAGGCAAAAACGAAAGGGCAAAATAAGGTTAACGGAGAGGACTTATAACTTGCCTAGAAGAACCTACCGCTTTTGGTAGAATGCTAATGATAATGATGAAAATACATTAAAAGCAGATGAGTCAGCCAGTGCTGAACTTGAATTGGATATAGGAGGTAACGGAGCCTTCGGGAGGCCCTAGATTCAATACCAGCGTCCGAGCATCCTGACTGAGGTTTCCCAGGGATTTTCTTCAGTCACATCATCTAAATACCGGGATAGTACCTTTAACTTAGGCTCTGATTAACTCCTTCCGGCACCATGTCCCCTACCCTATCCTGCTCTGAGCCATAGATGCGTAAAAGCAATAAATACGTTCAAATTCAAAAGGACGTAATGCAGTTCGTTCAGATTCTAAATAAAAAAGAATTACCAGAACTTTTTTTAGGAACCCATTAAAATAAAATGCCACAGAAAAAGCATGAACAAAGATGGTGATCAGATACTCACAAGCTCCCCAGCATCCTTTGGTGAATGGTCCCAACTCCATCCAGTTCATCGGTTTTTAGATTGAATCTAGATAATGAAATCATCCGACAAGGATATCGAAAGCTTTGAGTGAGTCAGTTTCGAAGCACGATTCATTCTCGTGAGTTTTGTAATTTTCACAGGCATCCAACAGGATTTTGGCGGGCCTAGAAGGACCATTCACTAACACAAGCCAATAAACGCTTCTGTATTTGAGAAAGATCAGTTTAGCCTTTCATAGAATGGTCCATAGGTTGCTATTGTGGAATAGGCCCTCACCGCTCTAGGTCTGCATTGCACCGAAAGAAGAAACCTCACACTTTGGAGGTGTCTTGTAGCGGTTTCTGCCAAGGCGATGACCCCCGTCCCGCTTTTCTCCTCAGTGCAATATCTTCGACCCAGTCACTCGGTGCAGACGGCTGTACCGATGAGGAGACGTCCTAAGTGGTCAGTGAGGAATAAACCTCGTAGCTTCTTTGGTGACCTACCACAGAGGATAAGGGCATCAATGAAGTCAGAAAGTACTCTCACTGACAATTCAGGACATCAATTCGAAATGGGGGAATTCCGAACATTAAAAATATATCTTAGTAACGGCTTTTGGGTATTTTTAAGGCTATTGCATTGTCATTTTTTTTTTTTTTTTAATTTCGCATTACAAAATAAGTTCATTACCTTAATAAATAATTTGCAGTAAACATTGGAACAGCTTCACGCAGCAACATTACCTTTTAAACATAAACTCTTAAAAATACATTACAAAGCCTATTCTTGGTATAATTTTGTTGAACAGTTTCAAAGACAACTTGAAATAATTTGACAGACGAAATAGTCCAGTAAAACAACTTGGATGTGTTCGCCATATTTTCCTGATCATATCTTGAAAATTCCCACCTCCTCCCACTCCAGCATTTTCCGCCATCTTTTTTTTTTTAAAAAAAGATTCCATTTTGGATTTCTTTAAAATTTTCTAATTGGCAGGTTTTTGATCGTAATCGTGATTCTTTTTTTAGATGTTTTGTTATGCTATTCTAACATTTTAGGTGATAATAAATTCATATCGCTATTTTGGATTTTTTTACGTTTTTCCTCATTACAAGTTTATTATTGGTTACAGAAGCGTAGTTCTTTCTTCAGTTGCTTTGTTTCTCACCGATCTACCTCTCTGGATGTAGAATATTGCTACAGAAACTCATTCCGCCATCTGCACGAACGACAGGTTTTACGATTTTTTCATCATGGTGGCCATTTTGTAAGCCGCTATCTTGGATTTTGACCGGGAATTTTAAATAAGAAGGGATCCAATGTGACCTGTCGTTTTAGGTTAGCTCGTTCCACAAATTCAGTTGAGAAGTCATTATTCACCTACGTTTAGTTGTTAGGACCCTGACATTTGGGTTTTGGCGAAAGGTGATTGTCATTCTGTAGTTCCAGGTGGTTCAGGATGGTGGTTAACTATCCATGAGGAAAAAAAATATGTTAATAACGTAACTGGTATTGTGGTAGAGAAGGCTATATGGGTCATTCACCAAAAACAGGGCTTTTGTGGATGGTATTTTTTTTTCAACCATTTTAAATTGTGAAGACGTTAGTTGGTAGGAATCTTGGAGACATTTGGGGTACATTTTGAAGGTACTTAGAGATCAATACTTTATTATTTATTTTTTCAATTTACAAAATATAGAGTAATTTCCATGGAGTTGAGTTTTTTCTTTTTCTTTTTTTGGTTCCATGTTCTTTACAGTGAGAATATCCTATAATGAAGCATGAATGAAGTATTCAGTGTTTGGCTTCTCCTCATAGAAATTAGAATAAAATACTATGATTATGATATCATGGAGTTGATGATGAATAAGTGACACACACCTTATTTTAACTTTCTATTCCACAATAAGTCGACTGTAGAAGCATCTTCCTTCTAGTTCCACTGAAACGAGACTATGCTGGATTTGTCGTGTCTAACGCATGCAGAGATGTTGTCAGCTTCACACTTTTATTACAACGTTTTTGTCAGTCCATGAAGGTGATGAAAAAGCGGGTTTCATGTGATTCAGTAAATGTAATTTTCATACTAATAGGTTTATTTTTGATTTAATTACAATTCGTGTTAATAATCGTAATTATTATGAAGGATAATTGTTGAAAATTCACTGGAAAACTAAAAACAGATATTAAAAACATGTCTCAAACATTCTTTCCATGGGGTTGACGTTAAGCATATTTGATACTAAATAACATAAATATTATTAAAATATGAAAGTGGATAGAAACTGCCTAGTTATAAGAAGTGTTTTAAGAAACAAATAGAGGCAAATAAAGTAATTCCAGGCTTATTTTTTTTGTAAGAAACAATGCAGTTTCAGAAAATCCCCTATTTCTGAAGAATGACCCATATAGCCTTACATTTATCAGTAAAAATAATAAAAAATAACACTAAAAACTATTGTCATAACCTGAATTCGAACCATGGACTTGTCGCACGGTAAGCTAACGTTCTCCCGATTGCTCCACTTTAAAAAAAAACAAAAACAAAAAAAAAAACTTTATTTTACTGATTTCAACTGATTTTTTCACCCCCGTGTTTTGGCTGATACCCTTAGAAGTAAGTTAAAAGCACCCACATACATCCATACCCAGAGAGGAATTCGAACCCACAAGGTTGGAATTGAATTTATTTTAAGGCCAAAGGCAACTATGGCTCAGGCCGTGTGGATGTTGATGGGATAAATTGGTGGAATGAAGAAAGTGGGAGGAAACGGGAGCACCCCGAGTAAACCCACGCACACGGTATTTGTTCACCACAAAGCCCACATGGCATGAGCAGAGATCGATCTGACAACCCTTAGCTTTAGAGGTGAATGGTCTAATGCCTCAAACCGCACGGCTACCTCCGTCGGCCACGAGGGCTCTGCGAAAGAGTGTTCAGAGTGATGTTTCTAGTTTCTACTACTCTCCGTACGTCAGACCTCACTGAGTTTTACTACATGTTCTATCGATATACATGGTTTGGTTACAATCTGAATTTTTGACATTTGAATGTTCGAGCGTAAGAAGGGAGGCGTTTAAATTTAAACCTGATGACTCAAAATCCGCGATGAGTGCAGCAGTATTGCAACACATCCATTAAAGACATTGAGTGCTTTCGGCGTGGAACATTCGTGGGGTATTCGTAGAGGGAAATGCTACTGCATTGTCAACTCCAGAGATCTTTTTGGCAAACTCAAAGAAGAAAGAGACTTATTTCCAAGATTTGAATATGCCTTCAGTCGGCAGCGGTTAAAGTCCTGCAAGCAAAAGCAGATGCCGACATTAATAGTACCGTATCAAAAGAAATCTCACGGAGAGAAAGGACACCAGTTATAGTTGGAGATGATACAGATCTCTTAGTTTTACTAATTTCACACGTACGCCCTGAGCATAATGTATTATGCTTGTTCCCAACAAAGAGAGACATCTTTAGAAGGTTTGCAATAGTAAAGCCCTTCAAGAATCGCTTAGCGAAATTGAAGAATCCTTACTCTTTTTACACATTCTCAGAGGATGTGACGCTACTACTTCTGTGTATGGAAGAGGGAAAGCTAAGCCATAGAATCTCAATTACGGAAGAAAGTTGATGTTTTCAACGAACTTATCTCATCGCCAGGTGAAATAGCACAGGCTGGAGAAACTTCTTCGTGTTGTGTATGGAGGGAAAATTGTTAATCTCAACCAGATGCGTTACCATTTGTATTTGAAAACCATAGCCAAGCAAAGTTTGACAGACAACTTCAAGCTGTCTTCCCTTCCACCCAACATTGGAGGACCCTCCTCCTCGAGATTTGATATACAAAGTATCCTGCAATTGCAGAAACGGATGTGATAGTAACTGTGATTGCCAGAAGAATGGACTTAACTGCTCCAACATGTGTAGATATTATTCAGGATCAGGGACGGACTGGTCCTGTCGGGAACTCGAGAATTCTCGGGTGGGCCCCCGTCGTCTCTTTTGTCTTGGAAGCGTAGGACCACTTAATTCACTTTTGATAATACTGGTAGCGTTTGGGACTTGCCGGTCTTCCAAAATTAGCAATTTTAACACACAAGACTTATTGTGACCAACATAAGTGCAGCGCTGAAGTTACAATATCAGCAGGCCTACTGTAGGGCCTTCACAGTTACAAGAAGGTCTATGCAAAGTTTAATGGTAAGTGCACATTGCTTTAATACATTTATATATTTACTTAATACTTCGTATTTTGAGAGCTGATCCATATCCTAAAGTCACTTGCAACATCTTTTTGGGGCCCTTTTGTTACCAGTGGGTGGGTCCTTTATTTACCAGTCCACACCTGTTTAGGATTTGTATGGAGTAATCTCTTGGAACCCGAAGATGATGATGATGTGGAGCTCTCATAGTGACAAATGACTCTCACTCTCTCACTAATTAAATTCTTTCAGTTTATTAAGATCACATAACAGGGAATGTAAATGTAATTGTATGATTAATAATAAACGGAATGAAAAAGAGCGTTAAAACCTATATGTAAAGACGGCACATTATGTTCTAATAATATTTACACCTAGAAGGTTTGAACAGTAAACAAAAAGGCTTTGAAAAAATGCGATTAATAATGAAGTTGTAATGAGGAAATTAACATATCCAATATGACAGTTTGAAAGGATCGTGCCATGAATTTCTGAGTTTATTAGCATCTAAAATGTTAGAATAGCATACAAAAAAAAGAAGAAGAAGAAAAAAGAGATTTTACAACCAAAATCCTGCCAATGAGAAAATTTTAAGGA
>JAGDQP010038061.1:0-18327 GCA_022664845.1 Lepisma saccharinum
TATATATACTTTCATATCGTACCGATCTCAATAGGTATATTTTTCTTCGAAATCTACCTAATATATCATGATCAGGATTCGAACCAAGGACTAACGCTTAAGGCTCTGCGAAAGGGTGATCACAATAATTCTTCAACTACTATCCGTATGCACGTGAGACCTCAATCATTAATTACCATTTACGCGCTTCCTACTGGACGGCATTTCTAGAAAAAAGAATTTATAGAGGTTTTACTAGATTAATATACAAAATTTGGATATGATCTGAGCTTTTGACATTCTGAATGTTGGCATGTAAGCTACGACTATTAAAAACATATGGCGACCTTTAATTGTGATTCGTATCACAGACACAAGAGCTGATGGGAGCGTTGCAAAAGCAAAGTCTCTGATACTTATTTGAAACCTAAAAAGTGTCAACGTTATATTTAAGTTACCGGAAGATCTGCCCAGAAACATATGATTTCCTGAAACATAAATAGGGCATTGCAATGTTCCTGAAACACATCCCATGCTGTTATTGTAATAAAAGCGTGGAATTAGTCATTTCGAAAATGTCATACCCAGTGAGCTGTACTATAAGAAATTGGATTGCTTGATTGCGTTATAAATTAGAAACTGTCACAAGATAGAACAGTTAACCTGGTTTGTTGACTTCGAGTTTGATGCCAAAGAGACCAAACTTTCTTTCTTTACTCAGATTTTTTACATTTGTTGTCACTGTGTGGCCCGTTTTCTTTTCTTTTCAAAAAATATGTCTTAATTCTTGGGTTACTCAAGGTAGCCCTAATATGTTTCAAAGGATGTGCTATCATATGTACAACCCAGGAAGTGCGTAGCTCAACAATTAAGACATAAATAAAGAAAACGGTCCACACAGTAAAAAAAAAAAAGTCAGAAACGAAAATGAACAAACAAGGACAACTGTTTCTCCTTCTCTCTATCTTCAGATACTAATCGAGCAGTCCAGTATCGTTAAGTGTAGCCCAATGGCCATACCTACACAATTTTCTAAACCAGGGACATAACAAATGTAATATATGAATTTCCCTATTAAAATCTAGCGTAAGAATAGTATTACGTAAGACTAATAGTGTTGTGCCAAAGTTACCTACAGACCATAAATAAATAAGTCATAGGTCTAATAGACTATTTTAGAATGTATTCATAGTTCTAAATTATTCAGTGTAACAAAACACAAATTTCTTTTTAACTTGGAAAATAATTAATAGTGCAGAAATGACCTTTTCGGAATGACTGATTCAGCTGTGGAAGAAGCTAAATTTTCTTCGTAGCATAATTCATTCTTTTGAGTTGGCAACACTGATACAAAAGCACATCATTTCAGCACATAGTTGTTACTTAAAACGTATGATAGCAGGAAGCGCTTCTTTTTCTTCTTCTTTCACGGATGGAACGAAGTAATGGCGGAGGCTGAAAGAAATTAACTCTCGCTCATTTTCCCAGCTCACAGACTGATTGATGAGTGTTGATGACGTCACTACAGGACAATGGAAGGACATCGTTTCTCCTAATTATTCTTCAGAGCCTCCTCGGTTGCCATGGTAACTCCGAAGTTACCCAATGTTTCTTACGGTACAGTAAAGAGATGATGATTCGAAGCCGAACAAAAGAATACCAGCAGGAGAGGAAAAAAAAAATACACCCCCTAAACTTCGTTGTTTCTGTTAGGGGTAAAATTCCTTTGTCTTCGAATCGCGATCGCTAATAACAAAACGTTGCTTATTTTTGAGAGAGAAAATTATTGTTTTCCGTGTTATATTAGGGCTGCTTTTCCTAAAAGCGTGCGTTGCTTACGATTTGGCTGAGTATAGCCAATTGAAACATGTGTTACAAGTAGATACGCAATAAAACACTTGTTTCAGTTGGCTACTCACCCAAATCACCAGGAACGCACGCTTACATGAAAATCAACCCTTAATGTTTGATGACGAATGCTATGTTTGATGATTTCGTTATTTATGGCGCAGAGTAATACCATTCACTAATCGATACAAAATGATCTATTGACTTTATGAACATTTTTTATCGTATTTGTTTATTTGAGAATAAGTTCCAAATACAGCACATGTCAGCCATTTTACATCGAAACACCCGTAATTGCGAAGAAGTATGACGTCATAAATTACAGGTTTTCTAATTTCTTGCCTAAAATAAACGATAGTTCATTTGACACTCATTCATGTGCATTATCGGGGGAGCTTTACAAATTGTCATTATTGCTTGTCATTTGTCCAGGATCTTAAAAAATATGAAAATTCACACACACGCGCGCAGCGTATGTAAGGAGGACTCTTAATTAGATTTGTAATGCAAACGAGCCCTCAAGTATATTATAGTACTGCGCATTGGCGTTCCTGTGGACCTTCGGCCCATTGATGCGTTCATGTGAGCAAACGGACTCAAGCATTGCAACGAGTTTCCTCATGAGACAGTCAGTCAAGTCATATGAGTTTCTCCCGGTATTGAAAATTTAGAGTTTTCGCGGACGTTCAGCGTTCAGGTTGTGTTTCTCAGTTGTGACATGAGTACGCCGGTCAGACCAATCATTGGGTATAAACCCTTTTGAAAGAAAATCCTGTCTTCATATCCAGCCTAGCTCGACCAGTTTCCTCAACGTCCTGGAATCCGTCACGAGGAAACTGATGGAGAAATTCATCTTGGTCAGAAACATCCTTCCTTGAAAGATTTTTTATAGACAAAGCCAAAGCGCCCCCGTATACTATCAAATGTTCTGAAATCTAGCGAATTACAGGCGGATTCTTAAAAGTAATAAAGAAACAGAGAAGTAACCAAATTGAAAACAAGGTGTCAGTTCCAGAGTAATAAACGACCGTGCAAATCAAAGTCGGTAAACTTAAATCTAATATCAGTTTGTCGCTATCTGCTTTTGTTGAGGCCATGGCGCCAATTCTTACAATGGAAAAGCTAAACAAATGGAAAGGACCTGCCCGGTTTAGAGTTAAAGTTATAGTTTACTCCCACCCCCTTCAGACCATGAAGAATCTAGAATCTAGCGGTGATCTATAGGTCATCTCTGATTTGTAGATATTGAGATCTAGGAGTGGGTGGGTACAGACGTACAGACGTAAGGATAAGCTGTATTGCTTCCTCGTAATGGTGCACTAAAAAGAGAGAGAAAGGGGCTGTCTGTCTGGCATCTCCAGTAGCTCTCCCCCCTTCCCCGGAAACATTTCTGGTTCCCCTTCCCATCTCTAGTACGGCCTGCAATGTACATTTTAATTCAATTCATTAACTCCATCTATTCAATGATTAAAAATGCCACACCATGTGTACGATTGAGGGAGCCACTATTACCTCTACTGCGTCATCATTCTGAGGTGCCCTTATACTGTATCTGAACCAGAGCTTGATCCACAAATATAGATGGCGTTTTGTATCGTAAAGTAGAAGATATATCAATTGGGTGACAGTGAGTTTAAAAATATTTTCTCTCTCTGCCGAAATAAGTTTAAATCCAGATAGGCTCTTTACTTGATGACCTATGAAACAATACTCAATATTTTTTATGGATCTTGAAAAATAAACAAGGACGAAAGAGTAATGATACAGAAAATATACGACAATTTTATTTCTTTATAACACTATTCTTTCCACAAGATTTACTACCGTAGCAGTCTGGATTATACTCATGGGGGATATCAATCCCTTCAGTTTCTTTCGTTTCTCCCCAGCTTTTGTGACTGAACCTAGCCACCCAACCTATAACAAATCTATTCAACGTATTCAAAACGAAAGAGAAAATTCAATTTTGGCACATCGTTTTGATATAAGACGACCAAACGACCGAGTCCGAAACTCCATAGCGAAATAAGACCCCTCCTTTTTCTTTTTCTTTCTCTCTCTCTCTCTCTCTCTCCTCTTTGCCACTGGTATTTCGAAAGAAGAGAAACGGGAATATCGTCCGCCGAATCCTTTACCGAAAGTTGCTCTTTTCTTTCAATGGGTCGATGACAAATGTTTTGCTGAGCGGAGTGCGACTCTTAAATTACTGTCTCCTTTTCTTCCACCGGGAGAAAATTTTCTTTTCGCGCGGAGGAAATTGTTTTTCCGATATCCAGTTGTGTGTCTAGCTCATGGTTTAAAGGTAGGATTCCTGTCGCCTGTGCTCTTTCATTTCCTACCCTTCTCTCTAATATTATAAGAAAATGTTACTTTGAAAGAGTGTGTGTGTTGGAGAGCACCGTGTGTGCTGCAAAAAAGTATAAGAAATTTGAGAAAAATGCTGTTGGATCTTCTGCCAGAATCATCACAAATAGGTTTTACGTTCCCTCAATATTGCTTGCATCCATCCTGCGGGACAAATGATGAAGATCTGATTTTTTTTTTTTCTATATTTAAAGAAGGGAACGCCATAAGCTTACAGGAAGTCTTTTCTATACTAAAGGAAATTGAGATGTGAGCCCACCTCCAGCATTATTATTTCTATCCTATGATTTATGTAAACAAAGCGTAGCCTAATGCAATTTATATACCGCTTTTATTAAAACTTTTTTCCACATAATGTACTAAACTGAAGGAAGTACAGGGTATACTCTACTTCAGGGTATACACTTTTGTACTCTCCTTTTTCAGTGCAGTGCTCTTTTTTTTCATATAGGTTAGTAATTGAAATATTATTCATGTTTTCTTAGTGAAATAGGTTTAGAAGAGCAGTTTGTACGAACAGAAGACCAGTATGCCAGACTCTGTCGAACGCCTTTTTGATACCAAAGAATACCGCCCCGGTTGAGCGATTTTTGTTGAACTGATCTGTTATGTATTACACAACCCGAATTAATTCGTGCGATGTACTGTGTTTGCTATGTCGTGCACTTACCTTTTTCATTTTGGATTTCGCGTATCCCCTACCTTTTTATTAACGGTGTAGATCACTCCCGCTATCTTGGTACGCACTTTCCATTGATTTACATGGGAATTGTTTTACTCGTCTTATATCTTTCAGGAGCATACTTTTAACTTCTGTTTTCGCCCAGTTTATGTTCTCCTTTACTCACGCTACTTTATAGAAATGCAATATTTTACACAGGAACAGTATAATTTCCCGTTAACATATTGTGATTTATATAGCAAACTATTATTAATACATTATAATTATATATTTGAAGAAACTTCACAAACCAAAACTATACAAGAGTCAAAATAACCACCAAGACAACTTTTGTGAAAGCAGAACTTAAGTATTCTACTTCCGAGAGGCATAAAATGAGTAAAAGAATTCACGTGTAAATCAATGGAAAGGTCATACCAAGATGGCGGGGTGATCTATAACGTTAATGGGAGCTAATTGCCTTTACTTTCAATAGTCAATCGCCGCCAGTAGGTGCAAGCCTACCCTTACTTTGCTAGTCTACTTCTGCAACCGTTGTTTTAGCTTTTCTAAAGTGTATTAAAATTGAAAATTGCAGTAAAGGGGGATGAGCTGTTGTACCTAGTGTACCACTCGCATACTTGCTTATTACTTGCTATAAGTATTTCAATTTAAATACTACAAGCACATTATATATAATTGGGAAATTTAATGTTGCTAATTTTTCAATCCTTTTAAATAATCGTACCCGTACCCACCTACGTACTTCCAGCTTTTTTATTTAAGGGTAGTATCAAGCAAATAGCTCTAACACTAGATGGCAGCACTGCTCTCGTATGCCCCTAACGCAGGGGCATTTCAAACTGTGGTACGCGGAAAGTTGTTAGGTGGTACGCCATAAAATTTACAAAAATATTAAACTTAAAATATTTAATATCGTCTGATTTCAAACGTGCGTGGACTCTGAAGCACGTCTGTGATAAATACATATTGCTTTTCATTTGAAAGCAGAACTTAGCTATTTAACCGAAATAAATTTAACTGTTTTCGTTCATATTTTTTATTTTTACTTTCTTATATTTCTGTTTCAATGAATTATTCAAGGTACCATCATTTTAGGTACAAGCAATTGCCTGGTGTGACCGAGTTAAATCAGGAAAATCTAACTCATGATGGTCGGCACCGTGATCTATCCTGGGACCTCCTAATTACAAGACAAACAGGCTACTAAATGTTGTGCCTCATCGGTATAATTAATTATTACTGGTAATATAATTATGCAATTTTAAATATTAGTATTCAAAGTTCTGAAATATTGCTTGGTGGTACTGCGAAAGCATAAATTTTGGTTTAGTGGTACTGGTATCCCAGTGTTAAAGTTTGAAAACCCCTGCTTTAACGCATTTTTTCGTTGTAAGAAATTACAATGCTGCTCGTACAAATTCAAGAATACTGAGTTCAAAGTTTCAGAGAACAAAGTTCATAAACATTTTAAAGAATTTTATCCGGGCCGAGGGTTTTATTACAGACTTCTCTTTAGTTCAGAAAGGTTCGTGGTGCCCTCAAATCTTGCAACGCTAATTTAACTCATTTCCTGACGTCATATAATGATGAAATTTTGCACAGCAACGTAAGTCCAGTGATAATATAATATTCCATTATTACTTTTATATATTTCTATACATTTATATATATTATAATCATATTTTAATATATCTTCTTAAATATAAACTTCTTTATCCTAAAATAAATACTAGCCTGCAACGATCTGTCGTTTGACTAGTTGCAGAACAGTTTAGGATTTGGGTCACAAAACATTAGCTTGAGGAAAAGTATCCAAATACCGAAAAAACTCAAAATATTTTTTTAAAGACATACTTTGCTTAAACAATTCGTACTAAAAGGTAAAATAATAATAATAATAATAATAATTTTGTTTAAGCATGACAAAAGAAAAGCATGGGGCGCGCCAATACAAGCATTTATAAAGTAATTATATATGAGAGCGAGCCTCAAGCTTTTCTTTTTAGTCATGCATAAAAACTATTTTTTTTTAACTTTTAGTACAAATTGTTTAAGGAAAGTATATCTTTAAAAAGTTATTCTATTCTTTTTAGTTCATTGTTGAAATCTCTTGATTGTTGTAGCGAATGTACAAATCTACAACAGTGAACTAAAAAGAAAATTTAAAAAAATCGGCACGGATAAAACTCTTGAATTGGTTATGAACTGTCTTCCCTGAAAGTTTGAACTCTCTAGGCTTGAACTTGTAGGAGCAGCATTGAAATTTCGTGCAACGATATAAATACATTAGACTATACGGAGGTAGTGCTGCCATCTTTTGTTGGAGATATTGTTTTACATTAACCTTTCTGAGCTAGTAAGTGAAAGAGAGAGAGAGAGAGAAAGAAAGAAAGATAGATAGAGAGAGAGAGAGTACAAAATCTGCCGCTTGGAAATTCAATATTGCTTTTCGCTTTTCATTTTTCTTTCGTTCCTTCGTCCAAGTGACCAAAGGTTATAGAAGCATCATAAATCTCTTGGAAGCTATATGTAGATGTTCTCCCATTCTGTCCCTTTTGTTCCTTTTCTTCATTTTACGACGATATATTCACGTCTCTGTCGTCACATCGTGTGTTAACATGCCAGCCGTGGAGTTCTGATAAAATCTTTAAATATCGCCTAATTTTACTTTTGTAACACGTGCTATAATGGCACTTAACGTGATCATAGCATTTGATAGTCACCATCGTCATCGTCATCAACATCAGTGTTGTTCTGTTAGTTGACTTGAGCATCATCCAGGAAACATCCCTGACATATTATGCAACCCGTAAAGACGATGTGTTAGAAGCGTTTCAGCTATTTGGACGTAAAAGAGGTTTCAAGAAACATAAGAGTAATTTGCCATGTAACTCCAGAGTCTATAACATCGGTTCCCAACCGGTGGTAAGTGTATCCCCGACGGTACGTACTGAGCCGTTCAGGGATATACAAAAAATAATTAACAATGCGTGGCGGAAAATTAAGTGAAATAAAAAATTATGCAAAACGTTAGTTATAGAACAATAAATATTAGGATTGAATCACTGCTAATGGAGACATTACGCCAAAAATAACATCATGGAACTGGTATTTTCCATCAAAGTTGGAAAAATTAAAATATGCTTCTGTTCCCCAGAGATTCCGCCAGGATTTTAAGTTTGGAGGGGTGTACAGTCAAAATTGGGAGAGTGTAAGTGCAGTTTTTCAATGTTTTTATCGATTTTTGACCGTAAAAATTTTAAAGTTGGGAAGCGCTCTCGAGGATGTGGGGGTGACACCCCTAACAGGAGAGCTGGCGTAATCACTGTTGTTCCCTCGCTTTGATATTTGGCAAATGGTATGAAATCTCTCCTAAAACAATGTGTTGCTATCACGCCACTACAACGGGATTCCTCGGGCTACCAAGGGATTCATATTGGGAACCAATTGTCTATAATAAAACACGACTATACTAGGTTTCCTAATGAAGAATGAGCAATTTGATTGTATTCTAATTTATAAGCAAGCCCAACACGTGCTGTCTCTAGACCGGAGCCAAAGTAGTCTATAGGCCACACAAGTAATTTCAAACGTGCCGCCCTTATTCACGAAATACTCAAAGATTCATCGCCCACCTCAAACGCACACAATTACTGTCGAATTTAGCAAAGCAATAGTTAACGAAAACTAATCTTCCTGGTACCAGGGATTCTGCTATGATTTTCAGTTTGGGGTGGGTTTGTGTAAAGTCAAAATTGGGAAGGTGACAGTGAAGTCTCGCACGGTTTCTATAGATTGTTTTACCGTAAAAAAAATTAAGTTTGGGGTGCGCTCGAGAATTTGGAGAGATGAATTCCCCACGGGGGGAGGGGGGATGGCAGAATCACATGCAATTGGGGCCCACTTTCATTAGGCAACGAGGACTTGGTACCTATTTTACTGCGACTTAGTTGATAAAGCGTTGGTTTCACATGAATTAAAATGTCCTGCTTTAGAAGGCGACTGAGATATTAGTTCAGGAGTCATTCAGAGGAGAATGTATCAGGCCAAGTGACACAACGTGTTTTTGACTTTACACGTGTTGGAATGTATATTTCGTGACTTACACACGAAAAGTCCATTGGTTAGGTTGCAATGTATATGAGATGCTTAACTATAATCAACTTCTACTATAAACCCGTGATGCGGCCTATCTATCTAAATCTAATCTATAAGACGCAATGTACCCAGAAGAGTACCCTTTGGTATACCGTGTACTAATTCATGCCACGGCTATGGTCGCGGGATGAACCGAAATGCGATGCTGAAAAGTAAACAATCAAATTAGTACAAGAGAATAGAAAATAGCGGTATCGAGGACCACTACGTGTCTCATTTCTTAGACACAGTAGGAGCCAAGGAAGCTTGAGAACCACTGCGCGTCTTATTTCTTAGACACAGGCCAGCGGCAAAGAATAGGTTTGTAGGAAGGTAGATGCAAAGAATGAAGTACAAAGATCACTTATGATAAACCAGTATAAAAGGTAATGACCAATAAATACCAGAGAATTACTGAGAATAATAATAGGTTTATTAATGGACAATGTCCAAGAAGTTTATTAGTGGACAATGTGGTTCTGTCCGTAGGCCGAGGTTATCTCATCTAAGCTCCGAGGCAGCTACATAGATTTATATACCCCCTGATCGGCGCTCGGATGTCCTCGGTTTGTGACGTCATATATACACGAAGTTACCCTTTTGCACAATTCAGTTATATTCACATCTATACACATACCATTAAGTTCTGCTAATATGAATTTTATAGTTCAATAGTGCGCACTAGATTTTCAAAAGAATTATATATAGCTTAACAGTACGCACAGGATGTCACAAAAGAAACGATCAAATTTGAATGAATTTATATACAATACAACTTAGGGGCTTTTTTTTTAAATAAAATAACAATTGTAACTAACGAAGATTAAGCAAATGCGAGGTACGTTACAAGGTTTTTTATTATTTATACGCGATCCACTCTAGCTTACGGCAACGATAACAGGTGGCTCTTGCCTGTTAAATTCTAAGATTAATACTTTCTACTCCGAATGAGTCGTATTAGTTCTCACAAGAATCACCCTCCCAAGCTTTATAGAACTACTAAGTTACCATATCCGTGACGTCATTGAACTTTTCCAAGAGAATATGCATTTTTTAAAAAATCAAAAAAATCCGAAAGTCACGCCAGTCCTGTCATTTCTATACCTTACGGAGATGAAGAACATTACGAAAGAACAGTTAATTCAACGAAGTTACGATATATAGTTTTAATACTTTTGGTGACCCGGCCTGACCCAGAAATAGGTGATCAAGCGTCCCGGTGACCTGGCCTAACCCGAGTATTGGTGATCTGGCGACCCGATGACTCGTTCCGTAACCTGACCCATCTGCCTTTGTGATCCGGTGACCCGATGATCCAATACGACTAAAGTCTCAGACCACGGTTATTTGCACAATTCTGATTTTTTTGTTCTTTCCGGGGATATGAGACTTTCTGTATATTATTGCCATTGTTATGAACTTTACGGCGTTGAATTTTTCGTGCTCTGAGGCCACAACCCTTGTCTCGGTCACCCCTGAAGGAAACACTGTTCAAACGCAACAGTTTATATTAAGGACAGAATAAAAACTGCTCTTGCTTCCGAGTCGACGAATCACGTTGAGTTTTTCTTTTAGTTTGTCATCACTTTAATTCTAATATTCGTGGAAAACTTGAATGACGTCACGCGTGAAATAACTTGTTAGTTCTATAAATCTTTCCTTCCGCTATCTATTTAAATAGAAGAAGAAGAGAACGATCTTATTTTGTTTATATTCATGAATAAAAAAAGAGCAAAGAAGCCACAAGGATAGAAACGGAAAACACCAAGAAAAATACGAGTTTTGGCTGAAATCCAAAAAGGTCTCTTCGTAGTGTTACGTTTTAGAAGACTGCTAGCTGGTCTCTCTGAATTTAGTAGTCTGTAATCCTTCGCCTGTACTTGAATTAGTAGACAGAGGAAACGAAACGGGCAAGGAAGACTAGCTTCGTCTGCAGCTTTGGGATTATAGGTGATGAATGAGACGGAAGGTGGAAGTACATGCTCTCTGGACATTCTTCGACGAGCGGCGTACACAGTTGGAAATATCTTCCTCCCTCTCTCTTTGGTTACAAAGTGGGATTACTTGGAACAAAGCTAAAATTAACTGATTGCTTGTTTTCGTCTTCATGATTAATTATTATCTTGGATAAACATAGAAACACGGATCAATAAAATAAAACAGTGTGACTTTCTTCCTTTGGCTGTGCTGCTCCTTCTTCGTCAAGGTTAACCAAACACGTGCATAAATATATCCTGATGTAACGACCGTTTTTATTTTAAGGCCCTACCTTCCTTCGATCTATCTCTTTTCCCCTGCCATTTGACTAAAAGGTCACGTATTCCAATGGATTACACGGCAGTTTTTCGCTTTTGGAAAGAAAAGCACAGCACGGCGTTGTCGTATAAGTTCTTTTTATTCGTTTCAAAACACCCCTCTCTGCACAAACACACACACAAAAGATAAATTTCTCCCCTGCTTTCCGATAATGTTCAATTCTTAATTCTTCTCACATAAAGCTTTTAGACGCAAATGGTCTTTTCTTGGATGTCGTAAACAAATAAACTAATGCGTACAAGGAGTTAACTTTAACGGGAGCAATGATTCCACCAGCTCATGACCGCGACTGGTGTGATCTGAAACATTAGCCTTTTATTTATTTAAAAAAAATATATTCTGGGTACAGTCAGCGCCCCCAGGGGCGCTGGTACAGTACGCATCCTGGCTGGGAGTAGCATAGAAGAAAAAGGTTGTACCTGAAGCAGAAACTACGTTTTGGTATGGTCTCTTAGTACATGAGTTTGGCTGTCCTAAAATATATACTAGCCCGCAACGATATTGCGTTTTACTGGATGCAGAACACTTTAGGATTTACGTGACAAACCACCAGCTTTCCAAAAATAATAAAAACTTTTTAAAAACATATTTTTATTTATAAAAACATAATAATATAATTCCTACTAACTAACTCTATGGCTTATGGAACTCGCAAGTTCATCGCCGCAGTAACAAACGTTCGCCATTGGATTCTATCCTGGGCAATATCAAGCCAATTTTCATCACGAACACCTACTTCTCGAAGATCTCTTCTAATATTGTCCTCCCAACGACGTATCGGTCTTCCCAATGGCCTCCTTCCATCCAGCCTTCCAACCGGAGGAAAACAATTAGTACTAAAAAGTAAACTAATAATAATAATTTTGTTTCAAGAAAATTGCTTTTAAGAATTCGATTTACGCATAACTACCCTAGTAGCATACACACGTTGAAAATACGTGGATTAAACGTTAGTACCAAAACGTTATTTTAACGCTGTAAATGTACCGGAGTGTCCGCCTGTTCAACGGTTTATTCGACGTTGAATACTGCTTAAGAAGAAACAAGTTGAAACCAAGAAGCGGACGATGAAGAAACGGGTTTAGTTGACTAAAACAGAGCATGGTTGCTATCTATTGGTATACACACATTTAGTTGCATTTTATCCATTGTTTTCATGATATACAGTATTAATTTTCCAACAGTAAATAATCCCAGCGGCCGCTGTGGGATTCGAAGCAGGAACGTTCTGCAAACCTCGTTCGTAGCTCGACGCGTTGATCACTTACCCATGGATCCACTTTGAGGGTCCACTACTCTTTTAGTGTATCTGTGTTAACAGGCAGTTTAGAATGCAGTTGACACGCGTCGTTTCACCATCATGTAAGTATAAGAATAAAGAATACTTTCCTTCTTTCTTTGTTATGCTCATTTTTCTTCTTCACCATCTCTGCACTATTTAATTTGTATTTCTCAATAAGTGTAATATGTCGCCTTAGAAAAATGCATATAAAGCGAAATCTATGTCATAGTTGAAACACTTCACATTAATGCCCTATTAAAGAAATTAAATGTTCGTTGAAATATGGTTTAAAATTCCATCCGTTTTCAACATACAAATGAGACCATGAAAAATGTAGTTAATTTTATTATATTTACTTTTAGTCATAATTTTTAAGTTATTAAATTCGAAATACACGTGTGAAACGAAATGTATAACATAGTATAAAAGAAAGTTTAAAACACGTCACATTAACGCTTTATCAACGAAATTCAGTCTTGGTTGAAATATAGTTTAATATTTAATCTGTTTTCAGCGTGCACATAGGAACATAAAAATTAGCTTGTGTCATTCAATTAGTTTTTAATTTAATTTTTTTCCATAACATTAGTAAGAAACACATTAAACAAACTGTATACCGTAGTTGAAAATAACACGTTGTATTAACGTTTTATCAACGCAATGACGTCTTTGTTCATTTGTTAAAATATGTAAAAATATACGTAGTTTTTTTTTCAACCGATAACGATTAATCAACGAAATAAACGTAAAATAAACGTTGGAAACACATATGTGTGCTACTGGGCTAAAAGGAAAAGCAAGGGGCGCTCTCTCACTTTATACAGTCACTTAATAAATATTTTCAACTGGCGCTCCCCATGTTTTTCTTTTTAGCTATCCATAATTTGATTTTTTTTTAAAAAAAGTAATGTTCTTTAAAACAAAATTATTTTTACTTGTTAGTAGGAATTATTTTATTTTTTTAAGAAAAGCATGTTCTTCCAAAGTTTTTTAATTTTTTTAATTTTCCGATTTATTTCAAACCTCACAGTCGTATGGAGGAAGTTGAAACAAAAATCTTTTATTTATTTTTTATTTTATTTAGAGAAAGAAGTAATAATTATTTGATGACTCTTCTGTATAACTACTGAGAACTTGTACTCGTTAAGTGGTTGATTGAATTGTTATTAAAGTCCTAAACGCGCTGGTGAGCTTCTAAGGACGGGACCTACAGTTTTTGGTGAAGTGCGTTCAGAACCACTTCGTTCAATGGACCACGACGGAAATTGAACCCGTGACCACGCGCACGGAAAGTGAGCACGCAAATGTATCGGCTATCCCGAGGTCATTCTGCTCATTCAATCGCAGTTTCCTAGTATGTTAAACTTTCAGAATATAACAATTTTATTCAGAAAAAAATCACACACAAAATCCTTTTGTAGTAATTCTGTGTATATTTTTATGAGCAGCTATTTATTTTATTTTCATCAACTTATCTCTTGTAATTTAGAATTTGTAATAAACACATAATTTGTAAGCTTCCACGTTCCATATATCATCTATTTACTTACTTACTCTATGGCTTACGGAACTCGCAAGTTCAACGCCGCAATAACAAACATTCTCCATAGGATTCTATCCTGAGCAAGATCTAGCCAGTTTTCATCACAAACACCGACTTCTCGAAGCTCCCTTCTAATATCATTCTCTCAACGTCATCTCGGTCTTCCTAACGGTCTCTTTGCATTCGGTTTACCAACCACGATGGAATATAATCTTCGTTTCTCTCCCATCCGAGCTACATAACCTGCTCGCTTTAGTCGTCGCGATTTCATTATTCTTACAACATCGGGTGAGTAAAGTACTTCGTTAGGCAGTCTCCTCCATTCGACAGTCACCTCGTCCTCGTTCCATTTATCAATTAAAATGTTAGTTGTTTGGATGTCATTGAATATAGTTTCAAAAAAGTTATTAAAATTGTGGCATTTGACTATATTATTCTCAGGGTTTCTCCTACATTCTTTCCACGTACATGAAAAGTGTTCTAAAAGTAAAATAAAGAAAATTACATAAGAAAAATTATAATATATTTCACTCTTTTTTCTAATATGTGATTTCCCTTTTTTTCCGTGTTAGAAGCAATATTGCATTTTCCAGTACACTATGCCTAACCGTTTTAAATTACAATCATTGAACAAGCTCTTTGTCAATTATAGTTCAAGGTCCATAATCACCATTACGTAAAGCAACACCTCAAATCAACGACGCATGTAGAAGGGGATCATGGGGGTCCGGACCCCTCCCCCCCGCAATTTAGATTTTTTGTGAGATTACTATCATTTTTGCTAAAAAATATATATGAATTTTACGTAAATTTCACACTCAAACATATGTCGGCCCCTTCCTCGAAGACACTGGACCCCCCGATACCAACTTTTGAGTACATGTCTGCATTAAATAAAGATGTACTTGTAATAGACTGACTATTATTAGTTTCTCTTAGCTTTTGTATGTATAATACTGAATATACTCATTTCAGTTTTGTTTTGATCGGTGACCATCGTTTCACACGCTTGAACATGTTGCAGGAGACAGTTATCTAGCGATATTCCACAGCAGAATAATTTGTCAATTTGTTTGAGAGAGAGACTAGATGATCTCCTCCCGCTTTCACCATCTATTTTTTTACTGGAACCCTATCTTCATGAATCCCAACTCCTAATTAATCTCCGCGTCTTACTTTGTAAAACATACAATTTCTTCACTAAATTACGATATATTAGGTGTATGAATCACTTACTAGAGGTAGTAAATTTTCAGTAAAAGTATCTAATTGAATGTTGTCTAAATCCTACTTACTTGGTTACTGAAATCCGATACGCAATAATCAACTCTGACGCTTTGCACGAGTAAATAGGTTAATTTCGGCAAAATAGTCATCCTATGCCCGCTTACTTTAATTCTAAGTTTCTGTTCACCTCCGTTGTTGTTGTTGCTTTTTTTTTATCAAATCTTTTCTGGACAGTTCTTCTTAAGAGTGGAGTGTCATTCATCACATTGTCATACCTTTCTTCTCCTTGTTCGAGTAGTTAAACGCTCTTTCTCTCGAGTTCGATGTTTTGGTGTTGAAACATGACTCCACCAGAGCTGAAACAGGTCACTTTTGGTGATCCGAACATAGGTGACTAAGAGACCAGGTCCGAAACTGAACCCGGTCTGGGAAATATAACTAACTGGGAATTTCGGCGTCGTAACATTCGTGCTCTGGAGATAACATCTAAGACTCTGGTCACCTCTAAAAACACTGTTCAAACACACGGCAAGGAAATAATTAAAAACCTCTGTTTTTCGTTTTCCTCTGGGTTACCGGGTCTAAAGTGGGTCATACTGGGTTCGAATCCTAGACCCGGCCCAAAACTTGACCCGTTTCAGCTCTGGACTCAACATTGCATGGACAAGGAGCTACTTAATAGTGATGTAGCAGAATCCGGGTCACTGAAACCAGGAAAAGCTGCGATGGGAGTCGTTCGTTGGGATGACCACGCAATGCCGGATTAAAATATGATCGTTCGGCACTCAAAAGCACGATTTGGACTGTACAAGCGTCATGCAAGGAGTTCAGTTACAATAGAATGGAATGTACCATACATAAACATGTGCCCTCTCAATTCTTTACCTGTCTGCTTCTCAGCCACAGACACTTGCCCCTTCCGCCAAAATTCTTTGTCCTTGCCGTTACTCTTCTAAGACAATTGAAGGCTCAGTGCCAAAGGAAACTAACTCTCGCAACCAATAAGAACGTCAGGTGTGTACGCGGAAAAATGTAATATCGTCCTTATTGACTATGCACAAAAGTCGCCTCTGGCATTGAGCCTTTCAATTATAACTTCTGCTTGCAGAGGAAACTTCAGATTTCCTCCATGTTTCTCTTTAGGTCCTTCGATGATAATACTAGCCCAAAGAATTGGTAACTCGTAAGTTATACTTCTTGTAATGGAAATTCCAGCAAGTTAACCTATCCTGCATGCTTGAATAAGAAGTTGAGAAGCCTTCTTTAGAATCTTCTTCTTCTTTTTTGCTGTTAGGTGGGAAGTTGAATTCACGAGGTTTCCTTTCTGAATAAATCATTATGCAATCCGCTAAAATTTTGCCGCCGCATTTCCTTTGATTGAAACGAACGCGGTAGTTTTGAGAGAACATGGCTAGGGATTCCGCCAGAGATCCTCTCCTCATTCTCTTCCATCCTTTTCGTGTTCCTCTGTTCTCTCTCTCCCTCCCTCTCTTCCTTTCTCGAAAAGTTTGGATTCAAAACTTCTACTGCACTCTCCGTTAGATGAGGTCTTTTAAGCCAGGTCACGATGAGTTAATAATGCATGCATATTACAAACTGGAAAAGCTTTTACATGCCTTCTCCGTCGGTCGAGCTATGACGCTACTGCTCACTCCGACTGCTGCTTATGATGAGCTGCACAAAATAAGGAACATTTACCACTTGCGGGGCTCCCTGCTTTTTTTTTTTTTTTTAATGTTTCATGAGCACACGCTTTTATCCAATTTCTGTATGAATTTTGTATCAATTAAATGGCTAGTTAGTTCATCGTGCAAAGAAGCCTCTCCGTCTATTATGTATGGAACCTAAGTAGTAACGGATATTAGGAATGTGTGAATATATCACCAAACAGAGGGAGTTAAAAAATCAGGAGATGACGGACTGAAGATTATTATTTGTAAACAGACGTAGACTCATTTCTCAACCGAACTTCGCATTAGTTATTCTTTGGTTGCATGTAGGATGCAGACCTAACCCGCTATTACATTCCTTTGTTTGTAAATACCAAAGCAGTACAAGATGGCGTCTTATTAACATAGTGGTGTGTTGGTAATCTTTATAGCATCGTTTTCATCACACATTTTTCATAAAGAAACAGTTGCCAGACATTCTGTAGTAGTTTGCTTGCTGTTGAGTTAAAATTTAGATTAATTGTTACCCGACTAATATGTTGTCAATGCATTAGGTTTACGCTAAGTAGCTGCTGGTTAAGATTCACTGCGGAGCCATGTGGAGAATATACAGTGGACTCTGGCAGACATGCTTTCCGATAGTAATCAATATCGATCTTCGATCGGAAATATCGTCAAAATTGTTTGCTATTCGATATAACAACATCGATCGAAATCGCAAATCATGTGTAATTGATATCGGCAGACACCTGTGTTCTACTGCTACGGACCTAACACCCGTTGTTCTAGTACAGTGCTGAACTTGCGACTAGAGACAGGATGAGCACCGGAGGCTGAGCCACACGCGCATGCGCATTACTTCTTAACAGTAAATATTACTTCCAAGCATTTGCTCTCAGTAGCCAATTTAGAGTATTGGTAGCGTGAACACGGGTTGGATCCCTGGTGTAGATTTATTTAGTTGTTTTTTTCATAATGACAATAACTTTTTTCACCCATTAGGAAATTTAACAAAATTAATAAACGCATGTGGAGGTTAGGTAATCAGGTTCGGTATTTGTTGATTGCACACGCGATTAACTTGTGTTTTCACAAGGTGCCGTTCCTGTTGCTAGTCACACGTCAGCTGAAGAAAGGAAGGTTGCAGTGTTGCCATAACATGACCAAAATTCTCTCCTTGAAGGAATTCTAGTTTCCCCATTGGCCCATGACAGTAACAAACTAATGGCTGTTGTCTTTCACTGTTGCTTCACTTTGTGGTGAAAAAAGGTTTTTC
>JAGDQP010038064.1:0-18327 GCA_022664845.1 Lepisma saccharinum
TTCTAGAAACGTATATGAAATGACAGTTTTATTTTATTACGTTTCAAGAAGACTCTCTCTTTTAACCCAAGGTTTTGAAAAACGGTTTTCGCAAATCTGACAAGATAAAATATATACTGTTTTTTTTATTATAAGTTATTTAAAATTAAAACAATTTGTTAATATATGCCCTGATTACACACTTCAATTTGAAATACCGGTAGAAATAACTAGACAAATCATGTAGTTCATGTAGTTCATTCAATTACTAATAGAGGGCAGTGATTTTCATTAGTAAATTTGATGTTTTCTAACTTCTTGAAAAAGTATCTCATTTCACATTTATTTATAGCAGTTTGGGTTTACGGAATGGTTACATTATTTAAAGAAATATGGTAATTTATGTTTAAAACAATTGATCCTCATCTACGTCGTAAATAATTATGTCTTCATTAAATTAATCAAGTATTTAATTTGTTAGCAAAGTCTAGAACTAAAAATTCCCCTTGGCTTACAAAATAATCCCCTTGCGGGGGAAAAATAAGGGAACTTTACAACTTGCTGGGATTTTTGAACACAATTTTTTCGACGCAAAATTTAATTTTATTGTATATTACCCTTGTTTGGCTATATATCAGGACAATATTTTTCACACAAATACGTTACGCAATTCTGCTTATCATTGCAAGTCAGTGAATTTATACGACGTTTCAATATATTTATTTTTGAGAGAAGAAATCTCAGCTATAGACATGCGACAATCTTTATGTCCATAGCTGTACAATGAGCCCCGAGTACCAATATATGGATTCTGTAGAGAGTTATCAGCAATGTCTAAATTCAAATCCTCCGGCTAAGGCGTGCGATTTGGTATTTTGTCCATCTGAAAAGCATATGGGGAAACCCTTCCTTACTCTATTTGACATATAAGCGGGTACGCAGGCGACCGACAGCGACGATTCTATGCTGATCCTTTACTATCACTAAGTAAAAACCCAGGCAAAAGGAACATATGAAATAAAACAGGTTCTCATTAGCACCTATTTATTTCAGCTACCACTAATCTCCTTAGAGCCAAGGTAACTGTTTGGGCCGGAGCCCAAGAATGACTGACTATACAGCAAGATATACTTGACTATACATTTTATACATATTTTCCAAGTAGTGATACGGTTCCTGGTGGAAGAAAATTAGTCCATATTTATTGATTCAAAGCTTTAAGATAATTCCAAAAATGGCAAATTACTTTCAAAGGTGTACATCCATCCACATACTATATAATATATAGCCCCATGGACACTGATTCACTCACTCACTGATTCACTGACTCACCCATATAAATTCACAGGCTAAACTGCTGGAACTATAAACACCAAATTTGGTATGAAGGTGTAGGACCATGAGTAGGTAACGAAAAAAAAATCCGAAATTTTAAAAAAAATCGCCATCTTGGATCCAAAATGGCCGCAAAACCCATTGTTGTATAGAATACACAACCTAAACAGCTAGGGCTATTGAAATGGAATTTGGTAAAAAGGTAGAATATCACCACGAAAATGTTACGAGATGTGTTCAAAGACGCCATCTTGGATCGAAAATGGCTGCCAAACTCATTGTTGTATAGAATACACAGGCTAATCCGCTGGGGCTACTGAAATGAAATTTGGCATGGTGGTCCAATATCAATAGTAGGTTAACAAAATATTACACAATTTATCTTAAGACAATATCTTGGAACCAAAATGGCGGACTTAAAAGTCCATTTTCCACAACGGTTTTGCTAGAGATACGAAATTTAGCATGAGGGTGTATCATAAATAGTAGTTTATGGAAATGATACAAAATTTTGGGAAAGTTGCCATCATTCATCCAAAATGGCCACCCGAGAATCCATTTTCCGAACGACTAAAGCTAGACAAACCAAATTTGGCATGAAGGTGCACCACGAGTAGTAGGTTACAAAAAAAGGTGAAAAACCCCATAAGGGGGTGCAGCCCCCTGGAGGGTGATAAATTTGTACCATGGTAACAGTCCGCCAGAGTGTATCTGATTACGGTAAAGGAGCGCGTAGTCACCCAAACCCTGATGTTGGAAGCGCAGCTTCCACTGGGTCTTGGGGCAGCGCCCCCAGCGAAGAAAACCGAGTCTACGTACTTTATAGCCCCATTGACACTGATTCACTGACTCGCCCAAAGAAATTCCCAGGCCAAACTACTGGAGCTAGAAACACCAAATTTGGTATAAAGGTGTAGGACCATGAGTATGTAAAGAAAAAACTCTAAAATTTAAAAAAAGTCGCCATCTTGGATCCAAAATGGCCGCAAAACCCATTGTTGTATAGAATAGGGTGCCTAAACAAATGGGGCTATTGAATTTAAATTTGGTATAAAGGTACACTATCGATAGTAGGGTACGAAAATATTTTCAAATTTTCTAAAAGTCGCCATCTTGGATCTAAAATGGTCGCCAAACTCATTGTTTTATAGAATACACAGCCTAAACCGCTGGGGCTACTGAAATGAAATTTGGTATAGAGGTACATTATGAATAGTAGATTAATATAATATTACACAATTTACCCAAAGACGCTATCTTGGATCCAAAAGGGTGTACGTTGTAAATGCATTTTCCACACCGTTTGAGTTAGAGATACGAAACTTGGTATCAAGGTATATTATGACGAGTAGTTTAGGAAACTATTACAAAATGTTGAAAAAGTCGCCATCTGGGATCCAAAATGACCACCAAACCTATAGTTGTGTAGAATAGAGACTCTAAACCGTTGGAGCTACAGAGATGAAATTTGGCATAAAGGTACATTATCGCTATTAGGTTACGAAAATGTTACATGATGTACCCAAAGACGCCATCATGAATCCAGAATGGCGGATCTAAAATGCATTTTCCACACCGTTTGAGCTAGAGAGACGAAATTTGGCATATATTTGCAATGTGACGAGTATTTTAGGAAAATATTACAAAATTTTAGAAACGTCGCCATCTTGGATCCGAAATGGCCGCCCTAAAATCATTTTCGACAACGTTTGGGCTAGAGAAATGAAATTTGAATCCCGTACCTTCAAGAGTAAGTCACGACAATATAATAGAACGTTAAAAAAGTTGCCATTTAAATCCAAATTGGCTGCCCGAAAACCCATTTTCTAAAGTACTAAGTCTAGACAAAATAAATTTCGTACGGAGGTGTATCATGAGGAGTAGGTTACAAAAAATTGTAAAAATATACCTATGGGGGCGCAGCCCCCCTGGTGGGTGGTATAATTGTAACATGGAGTCGCAGTACACCAGGGAGTGTCTGATTAAAATAAAGGGGGGCGCAGTCCCCCGAACCCTGATGTTGGGAGCGCAGCTCCAACGTGGGTCTTGCGGCAGCGCCCCCAGCGAAACAAAGCGACTCTATATACTATATTGCAAAAAGGACACTCACTGACAATGATTCACTGACTGACTCACCCATATAAATTCACAGGACAAACTACTGGAGCTAGAAACACCAAATTTGGTATGAATGTGTATGATCATGAGTAGATAAATTGAACAATCCGACATTTTGAAAAAGTCGCCATCTTGGATCGAAAATGGCCGCTAAACTCATTGTTGTGTAGAATAGGGAGCCTAAACGGCCGTGGCGTTTGAATTGAAATTTGGTATGAAGGTACATTATTGCTAGTAGGGTATGAAAATATTTTCAAATTTTGTAAAAGTTGCCATATTCGATCCAAAATGGCCGCCAAACCCATTGTTGTATAGAATACACAGGCTAAACTACTGGGGCTATTGAAATGAAATTTGGTGTAGAGGTACGTTATAAATATTAGGTTAATATATTATTACACAATTTACCCAAAGACGCTATCTTGTATCCAAAATGGCGTACGTTAAAATGAATTTTCTACACCGTTTGTTTTAGAGATACGGAACTTGGTATGAAGGTGCACTATGACGAGTAATTTTGGAAAATAATACAAATTATGAAAAGGCCGCCATCTTGGATCCAAAATGGCCGCCAAACCTATTGATGTATAGAATAGAGACCCTAAAACGTTGGAGCTATAGAGATGAAATTTGAAATGAGGGTACATTATCGCTATTAGGTTACGAAATGTTACATGATGTATCGAAAGACGCCATCATGATTCCAAAATGGGGGATCTAAAAATGAATTTCCCACACCGTTTGAGTTAAAATTTGTCATATATTTGCAATGGGACGAGTATTTTAGGAAAAAATATTACCAAATTTTAGAAAAGTCGCCATCTCGAATCCGAAATGGCCCGACAATATCATAACACGTTATTTTAATCCAAAATGGCTGGTCGAAAACCCATTTTCTCAATTACTAAACCAAGACAAATGAAATTTATTAGGTTGGTATACCATGAGGAGTAGGTTACAAAAAATTGTAAAAAAATACCTATGGGGGCGCAGCCTCCCCTTGTGGGTGGTATAATTGTAACATGGAGGCATAGTCCGCGAGGGAGTGTCTGATTAAGATAAAGGGGGTGCAGCCCCCCAAACCCTGACGTTGGTAGCTCAGCTCTCACGAGAGTTTGGGGATAAAGCGAGTGTATATACTATATAGCCCCAAGGACACTGACTCACTGAATGACTGATTCACTCACCCATATAAATTCACAGGCCAAACTACTGGAGCTAGAAATGCCAAATTTAATATGAAGTTGTAGCACCACCATTCGGTAAAGGAAAAAATCAGAAATTTTGAAAAAGTCGCCATCTTGGATATAAAACGGCCGCCAAACTCATTGTTGCATAGATTACACAGCCTAAACGGCTGAATCTATTGAATTGAAATTTGGTACGGAGGTAGAATATACTTAAAAATCCATTTTCCACAACCTTTGAGCTTGAGGTATGAAATTTAGCATACAGGTGTATCACTAATACTAGTTGAGGAAAATAATATTTTTTTGGAAAGTCGCTATCTTGGATTCAAAATGGTCGCCCAAAAAAACATTTTCGACACCGTTTGTGCTTGAGAAATGAAATTTTATTTGAAATTGTGCCTTCACGAGTAAGTCACGACAATATAATAAAATGTTAAAAAAGTCACCATCTTGGATCCAACATGGCATCGAAACCCAATTTTGTATAGAAAACAGCCTAAACGGCTGCGCCTATTGAAATGAAATTTGGTAAAAAGGTAGAATATGACCAGTAGGTGACGAAAGTGGATCCAAAATGGCGGACTTAATAATCAATTTTGCACAACATTTTACCTAGAGTTACGAAATTTAGCATAAAGTTGTATCACAACTTGTAGTTTAGGGGAATAATACAACATTTTGAGAAAGTCGCCATCATTAATCCAAAATGGCGGCCCGAAAACCCATTCTCTAAACCATTAATGCCAGACGATCGAAATTTGGTATGAAGGTGTACCTAGACGAGTACGTAGGTCACAAAAAATAGTCAAAACCCTCATATGGGGGCACAGCCCCTATGGTGGGAAGTAAATTTGTAACATTGGAAGCGCAGTCTAATAGATAGTGTTTGATTAAGATAAAAGAAGGCGCAGCCCCCCAAACCCCCAGCGAAGCGAAGCGAGTCCATATACTATATAGCCCCATGGACACTCACTGACACTCCCTGACTGATTCACTGACTCACCCATATAAAATCACAGGCCAAACTACTGGAGCTAGAAACACCAAATTTGGTATGAAGGTGTAGGACCATGGGTAGGTAAAGGCAAAAATCCGACATTTTAGAAACGTCGCCATCTTGGATCCAAAATGGCCGCCAAACCCATTGTTGTATAGAATAGGGAGCCTAAGCGGCTGTGGCGTTTGAATTGAAGTTTGGTGTGCCGGTACCACATCACTATTAAATCACGAAGATATTTTCAAATTTTCTGAAAGTCGCCATCGTTGATCCAAAATTGCGGACAAAAAACGTTTCCCACACCGTTTGAGCTAGAAATAGGAAAATTGGTATGAAGGTACATGATCACTAGTAGTTTAGAATAATAATACAAAATTTTGAAAATGTCGCCATCTTGGATCCAAAATGGCCGCCAAACACACTGTTGTATAGAATACGCAGCCTAAACGGCTCGAGATGATATTTGGTTTGAAGATACACTATTAAAATACGAAAATGTTACCCAGTGTATCCAAAGACGCCATCTTGGATCCAAAATGGTGGACCTAAAATCAATTTTCCACACAGTTTAAGCTGGAGATACGAAATTTAGCGTAAATGTGTATCATAACTAGTAGTTTAGCTAAATATTACAAAGTTTAGAGAAAGTTGCCATCTTGGATCCAAAATGGACGCCCAAAAATAAATTTCTACACCGTTTGGGCTAGAGAAATGAAATTTTATTTGAAGGTGTACCTTCACGAGTAAGTCACGACAATATAGTAAAACGTTAAAAAAGTTGCCATCTTTAGTCCAAAACGACCGCCCGATAACCCATTTTCTAAACCACTGAGGCTAGACAAACGAAATTTGGTATGAAGACGTACCATGACGAATAGGTAACAAAAAATAGTGAAAACCCCAATATGGGTCGCAACATGATGAGTGGTACATTTTACCATGGAGGCACAGTCCACCAGAGAGCCTCTAATTACGATAAAGGGGGGCCAAGCCCCCCGAAACTCCTATGCTGCTAGCTCCTCTAGCTCTCAAATTAGGAGCAGCCCTCTTACATTTTTTATTAGTACAAGTAATAGAAGGCATGAATTGAATAAACTGCCTATTACTAATAAGATGATAGAAAATAACCCCGCTAGCCCTTATAACATACACAACAACCGTTTCCCATTCAATATTCTTATTCATCCTCTCATCAGTAACAATTGGAGCCATCGGTGGACTTTATCAAACCTCACTAAGAAAAATCATAGCCTTTTCTTCAATTGCTCATACAGGCTGATTCCAAAGAGCAATCTTATGTGACAACACAAGATGATTCTTATATTTAATTCTTTTACACTATTCCCATCATCGCATCAACCCTAATCTTCTCACTAACCAAAATTCAATACCTAAATCAAATATTTTCGTATAAAATTATCCCTATCACAAAACTTGCAATCTTCACTAGTATTCTTTCGCTAGGGACTTTCCCCGTTTCTAGGGTTTCTAACAAAATGAATTATCATTACAAAAATAACCCAAATACCATTCATTGTCCCTCTCCTAATTATAATCGTAATAGCTCTAATTACTTTATATTACTACTTACGCATTACATACTCCGCATTTACGTTAACACACACAACCCAAATCTGAACAAAAACAACCCACAACCCACTCAAAATGACAAGAAATATTCAGACTAACAACTGTTTCTATTACCATAATAGGCAATTTAATAGCCCCGTTAATTCTAAACTTAAGTGCTTAAACACAAGACCCTACGTTAAAAATAAACTAGTGACCTTCAAAGTCTCCCATAAAGAAAAGTCTTTAGGTCTTAATGCTTCTATTAGCCGCAATCCCCTAGATTTGCAATCTAGTATCATAATCATTGATTATAAAACCTCCATTAACAAGAGGAACAACAATTCCATTTTTAGATTTACAATCCATTTAAGCCTAACATTTTAGCCATGTTGTCCTAACCCTTATTAATCACTTGCAACGATCACTGTTTTCCACAAACCATGAGGACATTGGCACAATATACTTAATCTTTGGCGCATGATCAGGAATAGTAGGAACTTCTCTTAGATTGTTAATTCGAACCGAACTAGGCCGCAAAGGCAGTTTAATTGGCGATCATCAAATTTATAATGTTATCGTAACAGCTCATGCTTTCTTTATAATTTTCTTTATAGCAATATTAATTATAATTGGTGGCTTTTGAAATTGACTAGTCCCGCTAATACTAGGAGCCCCGACATAGCCTTCCCACGCCTCAATAATATAAGATTTGGACTTCTGCCTCCGTCATTAACCCTCCTATTAACTGGAAGAATTGTAGAGAACGGTGCGGGCACCGGGTGAACTATGTATCCTCCTTTATCAAACGCAATCGCGCACGGAGGAAGATCTGTTGACTTATCAATTTTTTCCCCTTCATTTAGCCGGAGTTTCATCAATTTTAGGAGTTGTAAACTTTATTGCAACTGTAAGTAATATACGAATACCAGGAATAACAATTGAACGAGTTCCATTAATCGTTTGATCCGTTATAATCACAGATGTTCTTACTACTTTTATCCTTACCGTTCTGGCAGGAGTTATTACAATACTACTAACAGATCGAATTCTTAATACTTCTTTCTTTGATCCAACCGGAGAGGGGATCCTATTCTATATCAACACCTAGTCCTATTCTATATTTTTTGGTCACCCAGAAGTTTATATTTTAATTTTACCAGGGTTTGGAATAATTTCCCATATTGTTACCCAAGAAAGAGGTAAACAAGAAACATTTGGTGCCTTAGGTATAATATATGAAATACTAGCAATTGGATTTCTAGGATTCATCGTTTGAGAACATCACATATTACAGTAGATATAGATGTAGAAACACGAGCCTACTTTACAGCAGCCACAATAATCATTGCGGTTCCAACAGGAATTAAGGTTTTTAAATGAATTGCAACTCTCCACGGCGCAGAAATTAAATACTCACCCCCCCATACGCTGAGCACTAGGGTTCATTTTCCTATTTACTGTAGGAGGCTTAACATGAGTTATATTAGCTAACTCATCAATATATATTGTATTACATGACACTTATTATGCCGTCGCCCATTTTCATTATGGTCATTCTATAAGAGCAGTATTTACAATTATAGAAGGAATTATTCACTCATTTCTTCTCTTTAGAGGCGTATCCCTCAATCCCCATTGATTAAAAACTCAATTCATTATAATATTTCTAGGAGTAAACATCACATTCTTTCCTCAATATTTCTTAGGCCTAAGCGTTTTACCACGACGATATTCTGATTATTCTGATGCATACATAACATGAAGTATAGTGTCAAGCGTAGGATCCGTTTGATCACTAATTGCAGTTCTTATACTAGTATTCATTGTATGAGAAGCTTTTGCCAGTTCACGTTCCATCCTATTCCCTTATCAATAACCAACTTCCCTAGAATAATATCAAAATTTGCACCCAGCCGAACATAGTTACTCAGAAATTCCCCACCTAACTGTTTAATGTCTAAGGTGGCAGATAAGTGCATTGAACCTAAGCCCCGAAAATAAGACTCAACTTATCTCTTTCTTAGAAATGGCTACATGAAACCAAATAAATCTACAAGATGCTAGATCCCCAATTATACAACAAATAACCTTCTTTCACGATCATACTATACTCATTATTATAATAACCACAGTACTTATAGGTTACTTATTAATTTCTGTCATATTTAACAAATTCATCGATCGATATTTATTAGAAGGCCAAATTCTAGAGACTGTTTGAACGATCCTCCCAGCAATTTTAATAATTTTTATTGCTTTACCACCCTTACGTCTTCTTTATTTAATTGATGAAATCAATAAGCCCTCCGTAACCCTAAAAGTAATTGGCCACCAATGATACTGAACTTATGAATATTCAGATTTCACACCACAGAATTTGAGTCATACATAAATCCAATTAATGAAATAAAAAAAATCACTTTGGACTTCTAGATGTAGACAATCGAGTAATCCTACCAATCAATACAGACATTCGAGTACTAATTACAGCAGCAGACGCTCCTCTTTCATGAGCTATACCATCTATAGGACTAAAAGCAGACGCAACCCCGGGTCGCCTAAACCAATTAAGAATAAATGCAAAATGTCGCGACATGAAATATATTTTTATATTGGAATTTTGATGTTATATGGAACTTGTATTTTTGTATTCCTGTGTTAGAATGTGTATGCTGAGTTCTACTGTTTACTCTGCTCTGACGTACTGCGTGACGTCACAAGCGAGAGTCTTTCGTTAACTTCGGATTTTCTGGTGATGGTTCGGTTCGTAGCAGCCGACGTTGCTTTCATTCTGGGAAGGCCGGTTTAGCTCGGCCATTGTATGTTTCAAGGTAAGACCTGTAGGCTATCAAATATTGGGGCTTATTATTGATATAATGTCACGAAGTGTTAAATTGATTTATTGAGTGAAGGTTGGAAGTAGACTTGTGGTACGTCTGCTTGACTGTTTTTTTTTTATAAATTAATGACCTGGAAACATTTTTTCCTTTCATATTCAATTAAATACTTGGTGACATTTCTTTGTAGAGTATGCTCCCTGTAGTAATATGTTTGTGCATTGTAGTATGTTAAGGTATTTTCCATGGTAGTATTCTCAGTAACCTGTTTAGTAGATTTTTTCTTCTTATTTGAAATTCACCGGAATACTACGAGTGTTAAAACTTTTCAAGTGATGTGTTATGGTAGCTATGTAAGACATTTGACTTTGAGTGATACGTTAGTAGCCATATTGAACAAAGTTTTGAACTTATTACGATTTATATTGCTAGGTGTTATATTTGTTGAAAGATTAAAAGGCAATATTTGTTACAAGGCTACTTTTCTTGAAATAGTAGTGAGCAGAACCATCAACTGTCCAATAAATATTACTATTCCAACTACGGTTGACGCATGTCGCCGCATGTAAAATAAGTTACCTTGAAACATACAATACGGTGGTTCTGTATATTTGGGTAACAATTTGGAGTTGCGTTGAAATTAAGCTACTGTTACCGACACAAAGTTTGACATCAAGAGTGCGTACTTCCAGTGAGATTTAGATGACGAGAGTAAGCGGTATACCACCTTTTGTACTCCCACTCGTTTGTTTATGTTCAGAAAAATGTCTATAGGTCTGGTCAATAGTAGTTTTGAACTGGCTAGTTTGATGCATCGTATTTTTAAAGACTTCATTTCTGAACATTTTGATGTGCTTCATGCTGATCTGTGCATACACACGGAAGAACTTGATTTACATATGCAATTGGTAGTTAAAGTATTGGAGCGTCTGTGAGAATGGGGTATTACCGTTTCCCCGCGCAAGACCCAGTTAGTGGCCACTAGGGTTAAGTTCCTGGGCTATCTTTTTGAAGATGGTAAAATGTTTATTGACCCTTATCGTATAGAGGCTATACAGAAATTGCCTACGCCTAAAAATAGGCGGGGGTTAAATCGTTTGTGTGGGTTAGTGAATTTCTATTCCCGTTATATAGATAATTTTGCTGAGACGATGCAGCCGCTTTTCAGATTAAGATCTGATAAGGTAAAATTCTGTTGGGGTTTGGAAGAAGATCAGGATCTCGAAAAGATAAAACGTGAATTTGTTGACCATGTTGTGTTAAAGGTGCCAGACATGGATGCACCGTTTGTGATCCAATGTGATTCTAGTACTAAGGCGCATGCTGCTACTTTGAGTCAATATGACAAGGAAGGTAATTTTAGGCCAGTTTACCTATATTTTAAACTTATTTCTAAATCTGACTTTAATAAATCCGTGTTTGAACTGGAATTGCTGGCTCTAGTATTAGCCATTACTAAATTTGAGATGTATTTGCATCAAGAATTTATAGTATATTGTTTTAACAGTGCTCTCACGTGGTTGCTGCACAACCATAAACGTCAGAGAAAGTATGCCACTATACTAGAGCGCATCTCTAGATACCAATTTAAGATAGTACATATTAGATCTCATGCTAATGTTGTAGCGGATTTCTTTTCACATGTGCATAATGCCTTTAATTTTTCCTTTGTCAAATGATGTTCATGATATTGTTGATCACGATGGCAAGGACGTAATAGTCAATTTTACTATTTTTTGGGAACAGCCTGAATTTAGCAAGTCTATTAGTAAATGGCAGCATGAAGATGGCGAATGCGTAGAAATAATAAATTGGTAAATAAACAAGAAGCGCACTTAGGAATAAGATATTGATGAAGCAAATCTAGAAAAGGAGAAGGATTCAGAATTGTGGTACCTCAAGCATTACGTACTAGTATCTTTCCACTGTCAGGCAGTTGAGGGAGGTCACGGTGGGAATAGGAAAACAGTGCATAAGATTTGTGATCGTTTTACTTGGCAATTAATATTCAGATATATAAAATTGTTTATTGATACGTGCGATATTTGTCAGCGCACTAAATACAGTAATGTAAAACCTGCAGGGGAATATTTCTCGAAAATTGAACGTAAACTTAATTTAGTGTGGTACTTAGACACCGCTGGCCCGTGTCCGAGCAGCTGTGGTATATATAAGCATGTTATAGTAATAGCAGACGCCTGTAGTAGGTTTGTTATGCTTCACCCATTACGATCCTTGAGTTCTAAAATAGTTTGTGAAAAGTTGCAGAAACTGTTCCTAACCTTTGGAACCTAACGTCAATAGGTGCATGACAGAGCTAGTATTTTTGTGAGTGCCTACTTTAAGCAGTTTCTTTTCAATTGTGGAGTATCAGATGTTCCTACTGTTGCTTTTCTCCATCGTCCAACCTGTGCGAACGTCAGAACCGGAATATCATTCAAATGTTCCGGTGCTATATTGATAAAGAGCAAAATTAGTGGGTGCTTTTGTTGCCTAAAATTCAGTATACTTTGAATTAAGCGGTGAACGACTCCTTAGGCATGTCTCCCGCTGAGACCGATATGGGGAGAAAGCTTATCAACCCACTAGATGCCAGTTGGTGTCTGAATGATATTGTCTGGGAAGAGGATGGGCGTCTGTGCACCATAATGGAGAACATTAATAAAGCTTGGGATAGGAGACAGGGATTGTATAGTAAAAGACATCGTCCAGTTTCATTTGTGGTAGCCGATACCGTATTAGTCAAGAGATTTCTGAAATCCAGTATCGATAACATATTTTTGTGCTAAGTTAGCGTTTCAATTTGCTGGTCCTTATAAGATCTTAGTGTCTCCTACTGGTCCTTATAAGAACTTGTGTCACAGTATGGTTAGAGAGCATAGAGAATCCTGAGATTAGAATTAAGTGGCATGTGCAACATATTAAACGTCATTTGGCACCAAGGAACTGAATGTTTAAGTGTTTGATGGAAATATTTTTTTCTTTTATTTCCTGCTTGATGTATGTTATTTGTGGACTGCATTTTTGGATGAACGTATATTGTGTGGAAGTATTTTATTTATCATTCCAGGATCCTGTTAGGTGTATCTGGATGGTAAAATGAGAGTTTGATAGGTTCATCATTGTACTCTATTTATCTATGTCAATTAGGAGATTGTCAAGCGGTAGGAAATAGTATTATGATGTGTTCAGCGTACTCTAAGTACAGTCTTTCTGACTTTATAAAACATATATTTAGATGTTTCTTGTTATTTATTATTTGTATGTGGGGGTATTTATATGTCGCGACATGAAATATATTTTTTATATTGGAATTTTGATGTTATATGGAATTTGTATTTTTGTATTCCTGTGTTAGAATGTGTACGCTGAATTCTGTTTACTCTGCTCTGACGTATTGCGTGACGTCACAAGCGAGAGTCTTTCGTTAACTTCGGGTTTTCTCGTGATGGTTCGGTTCGTAGCAGCCGACGTTGCTTTCATTCTGGGAAGGCCGGTTTAGCTCGGCCATTGTATGTTTCAAGGTAAGGCCTGTAGGCTATCAAATATTGAGGCTTTTTATTGATATAATGTCACGAAGTGTTAAATTGATTTATTGAGTGAAGGTTAGAAATAGACTTGTAGTAAATCTGCTGGACTGTTTTTTAATATAAATTAATGACATGGAAACATTTTATTCCTTTCATCCTCAATTAAATACTTGGTGACATTTCTTTGTAGAGTATGCTCCCTTTAGTCATATGTTTGTGTATTGTAGTATGTTAAGGTATTTTCCATGGTAGTATTCTCAATAACCTGTTTAGTGTTTTTTTTCTCCGTATTTTAAATTCACTGGAATACTACGAGTAAAACTTTTCAAGTGATGTGTTATGGGAGCTATGTAAGACATGTGACTTCGCGTGATACGTTAGTAGCCATAAGTTTTGAACTTATTACTATTTATATTGCTTGTTGTTATATTTGTTGAAAGATTAAAAGGCAATATTTGTTACAAGGCTACTTTTCTTGCGATAGTAGTGAGCAGAACCATCAACTCCCCAATAAATATTACTATTCCAACTACTGTTGACGCATGTCGCCGCAAATACAAATTTGCCTATTCTTTGGACAATGCTCAGAAATTTACGTCGCAAATCATAGTTTCATACCAATCGTTATAGAAACCTGCCCCCATCAACAATTTATCAACTTTGTATTAAGCATAGCTCAAGAAGCTTCACTATGTGGCTGAAAGTAAATAATTGTCTGTTAAACCAAAATATAGTAAAATAAAAATTACTCCTAATGAAAAGTTAGTTAAACTATTATAACATGGCTCTGTTACAGCCAAATTACCATAAACTATATGGTACTTTTTAATTCCACAAATATCCCCCTTAAAATGACTACTACTATTTATTTTCTTCTCAATTACCTACCTAATTTGTGCCTCAACCATATACTTTAATATAACCCCGACTCAGTTAAATACATATCAAACAAGTATTTAAAAACTCTTTTTAACTTGAAAATGTTAACTAACTTATTTTCAGTATTCGACCCAACTTCATCCATAATATCCCTACCAATTAACTCTCTCAGTACCATCTTAGGCCTACCAACATCACTTTGATTTTTACCCTCACGAACAACAATTATAGGAAATATCCTAACAGCAACCCTTCATGAGGAATTTAAAACAATTGTAGGACCCAAAAACACCCATAAAGGGACCACATTTCTTTTCATTACCGTGTACGCATTTATTATATTTAATAACTTTATAGGCCTTTCCCCCTATATTTTTACGGGATCTAGCCACTTAACATTTACACTAACTCTCGCCCTCCTGCTCTGACTAACGTTTATATTATACGGCTGAATTAATAATACTCAACATATATTCGTCTATCTTTTACCGGCAGGAACCCCCGGGCCCCTAATACCATTTATAGTATGCATCGAAATCACCAGAAACATTATTCGACCAGGAACTTTAGCAGTCCGATTAACAGCGAACATAGTAGCCGAACACCTTTTACTAACCCTTCTAGGAAGAACAGGATCCAATTTAACTATATAATTCTTATCATTAATAATACTTATACAAATCTTATCATTAATACTAGAGTCAGCCGTAGCAATTAGTCAATCTTATGTATTTGCAGTATTAACAACTCTATACTCAAATGAAGTTACATGTGTCTGCACAACAAAATCACCCATATCATCTAGTAGATCAAAGCCCATGACCCTTAACAGGAGCCCTAGGAGCATTAATTACCACCACAGGACTAACTAAATGATGTCATCAATTCAACCCAAACTTATTTTTCATAGGCTTATTAGTCATTAGATTAACAATAATTCAATGATGACGAGATATTTCCAGAGAAGGCACCTTTCAAGGACTACACACAACCCAAGTTACTACTGGACTTCGTTGAGGAATAATCCTATTTATCGTATCAGAAGTATTTTTCTTCATTTCATTCTTTTGAGCCTTCTTTCATAGAAGACTTGCCCCCACAGTAGAAATCGGAGCAAGATGACCACCAAAAGGAATCCAACCATTCAACTCAATACAAGTCCCTCTCCTTAATACTGCTATTTTATTAGCATCAGGAGTAACAGTAACCTGAGTTCATCACAGACTTATAGAAGCAAATCACACACAAACCACGCAAGCTTTAATTTTAACAGTATGCTTAGGCCTATATTTTACAGCCCTTCAAGGCTTCGAATATTATGAGGCACCATTTACAATTTCAGACGCCATCTACGGCTCCACATTCTTTATAGCAACAGGATTCCATGGACTTCACGTAATTATCGGCTCATCATTTTCAATAGTATGCTTACTTCGTCATATAAAATATAACTTCTCCCCGAATCATCACTTTGGGTTCGAAGGAGCAGCATGATATTGACATGTTGTAGACGTAGTATGACTATTTCTATACTGTATATTTCCGTTTATTGATGAGGAGTCTAATTTATCTATTTAGTATAAATAATACATTTGACTCCCAATTAAAAAATTCATATAAAATGAAATAGATAATATATACAGTTTTAACCGCTACTTTAATCACAACAGTAATTACAATTATCATAATATGTTTAGCTTCCTTATTAGCAAAAAAAAATCATTGACCGAGAAAAGAGGTCCCGTTTGAATGCGGCTTTGACCCTAAAGTATCCGCCCGCATTCCGTTCTCAATCAGTTTCTTTCTAACTCCAGTAATCTTTCTTATTTTTGATGTAGAAATCGTATTACTCCTTCCCTCTGCAATTACATTAACCACTTCCACAATTATATCATAAACTATAGTAACAATAATACTTATCGGCCTATACCATGAATGAAATCAAGGATCATTAGAATGACCCTTATAGGATAATAGTTAACCATAATATTTGGTTTGCAGCCAAAAGGTGTTGCTTCTCAACTTATCTTATTTAGTAAAAACAAGAATCAATACTAAATTGCACTCAGTTTCGACCTGACCCTTAGATGACTATATCATCCTTTCTGTTAGCGGAAGCCAAACTAAAGGTGTGTTACTGTTAATAACAAAGATGGGACTTTAATATAACCCCGCTAAGGAGGTAAGTAGTTAATAACAAGAGAAAGCTGCTAACTTTCATCTTTAGCGGTTAAACCCCGTTATTACCACTTTAACAATACATAAATACCCCCTTAGTATAACAATTTACACTACTTTTTCAAGGGAAAAATAAGAAATTTTTCTTAGGGAGTGCCATTTGAGGAGTCAACCACTCTTTTTAACATCTTCAATGCTACGCTTTAAATATAAGCTGCCCAGATAAATAATAAATAAATGTTAAAAATATAATTAGAACAAATGAAAAATAAATGTAATCTAAATTAATTAAACTGTATCTTAGATACTAAAGTACAATCATTCGCTATAAAATTAAAAAACTCCCTGCGCGCCAAACATCTCACTTCAACCTTGACCAACAATTTTAATATAAGCTCCCCCCGCGTAAAGAGGGAACCGAATAGAATAATTAGTAGATAAATAAGATAAAAATCATATAGAACCTATTATAGTTACAAAAAATAAGCCCCACCAGAAACTATTTGATCCCTTCCCAATTGAGAATTTCCTAATAGCACCCCAACTCAAGCCCCTACACCATTAACAATTAAAGCCCGGCTTTAAGAGACAACGACAATACTACTACAGATTGACAAGAAAATAATAACCAACCTATAACTCGCCCGCCTAAAATGGAAGCCCCTGTAAGACCTAACATCCCTCAAATCATAGTTTAATTAGTATTATCTCCTACACTGTGACAACCGCTGCTGGAAAACCCTATCTCAGTTAGGTAATATCTCAAACGAACAGAATAACATACAGTTAGTCTAGTAGAAGAAAATAACAAAAAAAAAATATATATAATTAAATCAATTCATGCCATTGTCCCAATTTTTCTAAAATTAAATCCTTAGAATAAAATCCAACCAAAAAAGGAACCCCACAATGAGTTAAATTAGCTGTATTTAAACAAGACAAAGTTAACGGCATTTGATATACAAGCCCTCCCATACATCGAATATCTTGGGTATCTCCCACTCCATGAATAATAGCACCTACACACAAGAACAATAAAGCTTTAAAAAAACTTTGTGTTAATAAATGAAAAAAAGCTAACATAGAAAACCCCATTGATAAAATTATTATTATTATTAGTCCTAACTGACTTAAAGTTGATAAAGGAATAATTTTCCTTAAATCATACTCATAATTAACCCCAACACCGGCTATAAACATAGTCAAACCAGAAAGAAGTAATAAGATTCGTCCTGCAAAACTATTAGTTAAAACATCACTAAAACGAATTAATAAATAAACCCTGGCAGTTACCAAAGTAGAAGAATGAACCAGCGCATAAGCAGGGATGGGAGCAGCTATCGCCGCCGGTAATCAAGCCGAAAAAGGAATTTGAGCTCTTTTTGTTATTCCAGCCAACACAATAAGAATAAGAATAACTATTATCTCATCCCTTTCCTCCAAACTTTAAGTAAAAGATACAATTTCAACTACCATAATTTATTATCCAAGCAATTGCAAGTAAAATGCAAACATCCCCGATTCAATTAGATAAAGCAGTTAATATACCAGCACTATGAGATCGTATATTCTGATAATAAATAACTAAACAGTAAATCGAGCCCATCCCACCCTAACAAAATACTAATAATATTAGGAGAAATAATTAATAATATCTGGTGTAGTAAAAAGTAATCCATTATTTTGCCAATAGATGGCTTCAGTGATCTGTA
>JAGDQP010038065.1:0-18326 GCA_022664845.1 Lepisma saccharinum
TTGTCTGCAAATCTCCCACGTTCTTCATTTCTCACGTCAAAATCGCCACTTTTAAATTTTGTAAACCACGCATAGCACTGTGACTTACCAAAAGCATGATCACCGTAAGCTTCGACAAGCATGCGATGCGATTTTGCAGCAGTTCTCTTCAAATGGAAAGAGTGATGCACACTTGCATGTTGATAAGTGTGGCCGGATACTGGTATTTAGCAGCCAGTTATTGGTAACCCGTGGCTGGAAACTGGTATTTTTGCTATATGATCAGTTTTATCAACATGCACGGCAGTGCATGAGCCAAGTTCTTCACGTCAGAAAACGTTAGCACTGCCAGAAGCATGTTATACAGGAACAAGAGTTTATGGCAAAATCGACGATTTGGGGACCCCGTAAGAAAAAAGATGTTAAAGATAGGAATATGAGCTTTTGCCGTTGAGATATGGCAAATATGTGCAGATGTACAAAATTTCATATTCGTATCTCAAACTATGTTCTAGTTGTGGACCCCTGAAATTGCACATTTTAGGCTAACTGACTCACTCACTCACTCACTCACTCACTCACTCACTGACTCACTCATCATATTGTTTAGGGTGTTTGGAGTAAGCTAGAAACATGAAATTTGGTATGAAGGTAGAGAATAATAAGTAGATAAAGGAAAAATTCCGACATTTTGAAAAGGTCGCCATCTTGGATTCAAAATGGCCGCCAAACCTAAAATTTCAAAGAATACACAGCCTAAACGGCTAAAGATAGAACAGTGAAATTTGGTATGAAACTACACCATTGGTAGCAAATTAAGAAAACTTTTTAAAAATTTGAAAAAGTCGCCTTTTTGGATCCAAAATGGCCGCCAACCCTAACATTTTAAAGAATACACAGCCTAAACGGCTGCCGCTAGAATAATGAAATTTAGTTTGACAGTACAACATTATTTGTAGATTATGAAAATATTACAAAATATCTCTAAAGACGCCATCTTGGATCCAAAATGGCGGGCGTCATAAATCCATTTTCCAACTGCTTGAGCCAGAGATAGGAAATTTGGCATAATGATGTATTATCAAGTGTAGTTTAGGAAAACATAACAACGTTTTAAAAAATTCACCATCTTTGATTCAAAATGGCAGCTGAAATACCATTTTTCACATCGTTCGAGATAGAGAAATGAAATTTGGTATGACAGTGTATCATCACGAGTATGTCACGAAAATATAAGAAAACGTTAAAAATGTGTCCATCTTTTATCCAAAATGCCCGCCTAAGCCCCACTTTATAATGACTGAAGCTAGAGAAACGAAATTTGGTATGAAGGTGTACCATTACGAGTAGGTTAGAATAAATTCGGCTCGTCTCCCCTACTAGGTTACAGTTCCCAGCTGGAGCCTGATTGCAATAAAGGGGTGCGCCCCAGCGAGGCCATCTTGGAATTATGGGGGCAGCGCCCCAATGAGGCGAAGCGAGTATATACATTACACAAGTGTAAAAAGCTGCGAAATACGAGCAAAAGCACCAAGGGTGCAAACTGTCCAGTCAACTCCTTCAACCTTAAAAAGTGGTGAAATGGAATATGGATGAGCCTAGTTCCTCGTGCCAACTTCCAATACTCCTGTGTGTCCCACCAAGTTTTACTCGTCATAAACGTTAGCATTGCCAGGAGCATGTTATACAGGCAGAATATGGACGTTTCCCCATTCGGATGCAGCGCTCTGGAGTATGAGGGGATATCTGCATCATGTGGCGCAGTGCATTGCAGATTCTGGTTGTGATAAAAAGACGCAGTTCCTCCAAACTCCTCAAGTTCGATGCGCGGCCTGCCGTGGGATTCTTGGCGCAGCGACGCGAGCGAATCGAGGGGAGTATCAACACGTACGGCAGTGCATGCAGCCGAGTTCCACGTGTCACAAAACGTCAGCATGTTATACAGGAAGAAGAGTTTATTGCGAAATCAGCGATTTTGAGGTTCTGTAAGAAAAAAGATGTTAAAAATTGAAATATGAAATTTCGAAGTATGACGGTATATCATCACTAGTAGATTACAAAATATCTGCAAAGACATCATTTTGAATCCAAAATGGCTGACTTCATAATCCATTTTCCAGACCGTTTGAACTAGAGATACGAAATTTGGCATAAAGGTGTATTAACAAGAGTAGTTTAGGAATAATTTACATTTTTGAAAAAGTTGTTAACTTGGATCAAAATGGCCGCACAAAAACTTTTTCCACACCATTCGAGCTATAGAAACGAAATCTGGTATGAAGGTGTACCATCACAAGTAGGTAACGGCAATGTAAGAAAACTTTTTAAAAATCGCTTTCTTTAATTCAACATAGCCGCCCAAATACCATTTTCCAAACCACTGAAGCTAGAGAAACGAAATTTGGTATGAAGGTGTACCATCACGAAAATGTTTCAATAAATGGATCAAACCACCGCTATGAGGGTGCAGCCCCCGAGGCGATATGGGAAAAGGTCTGTACAGCATGGGGCGCTGTCCCCAGAAAGTCTGATCACAATAAAGGGGGCGAAACCCTAAAAATTTGAAGTTGGGGCGCACACGGAATTCTGGGGCAACACACCCAGCGAGGCGAACCTAGTATATATATACACGTATAAAAAGCTGTGAAATCCGAGCAAAACATCAGGTGATGTTCGAGCCTTAGGGTTGGTGGTGGTGGATTTTAGGGCCGCCAGCAGGAAGCAAATTTGCTGTATCATCACAAGTAGGTTACAATAAATATGGCAAAGCTTCCCTATGTTTCAATAAATATTTCATTCTCACGGGTGGTGGGTATGGGAAAAAATCTGCAACATGGAAGCACAGTGTCCTGGAGAGTGGTTACGATAAAGGGGCGTAAGTACCCAAAAACTCGAAGTTAAGGCCGCAGCCAGCTACGGGGGGCGAGGACTAAACGAGGCCGAGAGAGCGAGTATATATATTATACACCTACAAAAAGCTGTGAAATCCGAACAAAAACACCAGAGGTGCAAAAAGTGTTAATACATGACTTAAAGCTCCAAGCTATACAGTGACTCAAATATTTTTGTATCTATTGTGCGGATTTACATATCATCGAAGTCAGAATTTTCCTGAAGTGGCCGGAAACTGGTGCCGTGACCCTAAAACGATGTGCACACAATAAAAGGATGTCACGGTAAAAGTGTAGGAATTTGCTTAGAAATTCCCTCTCTGATCCACACTAACGAAAAAACTAGTACAAGGACAAGGCCACCGAAAATGGAATACTGATGCCTGAGTCATTCCACGTCAATTCAACACTCCGTTTCTATCTCACTCTCTCCAATTGTAATGATTTTTGGTAAATAAGTTGTACCTGTAGAGCATATGAAAATTCCAAATTTTAGATTTAGTGAGCCGCTAGTTTTTGAAATATAAATTATTGAAAATTCGAAAAATTGCCGAATTTAGACACACTCGCACACAAAAATAGCTCTCTCTCTCTCTCTCTCTCTCTGTAACTCTTTTGTCCTAGAGAGCTTGTGTTTGGCTGATTATGAAGCTACTGAAATAGTCTTTAAAATTTTCGGTATTTTACATAGCTTCAAGCGAAATATATGTATTTTGTGCCGTAATCTAGTCCTGGACCGCTCGATTTTTTTTAATTCGTTGCTGCGAGATATCGATAACTTTCGTGAAAAAAAAGTGTACCGTTTTTATTAACTCTGGGGTATTTTTTTTTAGTGCTTAAGAAACATTGTTTATGATTGATATCGGTTAAAGATTAGTGGTTACTTGAAACTTCAACCCCAATTTGGAATTACCTAAATATCATAATTAACATTTAATACAAATTCCGAGTATTTTTCTTCAGTTCGCGACACGTATTATACGAGGAGAAAGATGTGATTTAAATATTAAAAAATCATCAAAAATTATTTTCTTTATAAATCATTATTTTTCCATCCTGATCGAAAAAAACACTTTATTTTTATATGGGTCAGTCTAGGGTCAGTGTAGGTTCTGACATAGACCCTACAAAAACACTACAAAATGTGCTAATTTGAGAATTTTATCACGAGCCCCATCAGAGTTATTTCGAACCAAAGTTCGAAGATTTTTTTAAAAATTGACTTTAAAAATGCGTAAAAATTTACGGGTAGGTATATCACCATTCATATTATTTATGGTAAAACTACTCAAATATACTTATAGATAAAAAGTATTCAAATTATGTATACCCCTCCCTTCCCCTTGAAAAATTTCCTAAAAGTGAAAAAAATTTCATGATAATTATTTTTAACTTTAGTTGTATTTTTTCATAGAAAGGAGAAAGGTATATAAATCGCTAAACTTATTTTACCTTGTTAAATTACAAACAAAATACTTTTTGTTTCATCCTAGGACAAACAATTTTTTAGTAATGAACGTTTTTATCAACCCTTAAACTCGCTGAAATTGGCGTGCGCAGCGTAACAAAAATGGCTGCCAAAGGTAAACCGCTTATGATATTTTTTAAAATCGTTTTAAGGTCTTAAAACATTAGAAAATCAACCGTGAACGTTTCAATTTCTGTTAAATAGGTTGAGTAACCGCTTCAAATGAATTGACCTCTATATTTCATTTGTTTTGTCCTCTTCGATCAGGATGGGTCGGCCGGGTGGCCGTGCGGTCTGCGGCAGTAGGCCAACGGCTCGAAGGTCCCGGGATCGAGTCCCGGCAGGGGCATGGGTGTGGATTTTAATAACTAAGGGGCGAATCGTGACGGACCGAAGTCCAAGGGTCTATGTCAGAACGCCCACTGGCCAGATCGCCCACTTCTCAAAATGGTCAGAACGCTCACAGAAACGGTCAGATCGCCCATAGAAACGGCTCAACACGCAAATCCAGAAATGGTCAGAGTTCCTACAGGTCAGAACGCACACCGAAACTCCAAAATAAGTCTTAAAAAGAAATTTAAGTAAAATAAAAGTAATGTAATGCAACGTGCTGCAAAGAAGGAAATATTGATTCACGGAGAGACAATAGTCATAGTTAATGAGTATGTTTACTCAGCGCAGCTCAAATCAACGTATGCTAAGTTGATGGATGAAATAAATAGAAAATGCAAATGGCGTGGAGCTCGTTTGGAAGAACACATTTTAATTTCAAAAGAAAACTACCAATGTGTCTCAATAGTAAAGTTTATAAGCAATGTCCCTTACCTGTGATGATATACGGCTGTGAAACTTGGACATTGAATGCGCAAACGACTCAAAGATAAAGACTCACAGAAAGAATTATGATGAGCAACTATGGACGACTAATGTATTACATTGGATTACCATAGAAAAAAACGACTGAGACGACGTCCAAATCCAAGATGGTTAGATGAAATTCAACGTTTTTCAGGAGCTACATTCATGAGGATTGCAGCTGAGCGAGATACGTGGAAAGAAAAGGAGGATGCCTTTATCCAGCAGGGGATAGAAAACGGCTGAATATGATAATTGTTCCTTAAATTACGCTTCATATGTGCCTTTCCAAGTTAATTAAATAAAAATTGTACTTAGAAGCTAATAGAATGAAATGAACTACATTTATCATGTTTTCATTTGCACGTTGAAATCAGCTTGAATTTTAAATTATATTTCAACGAATATTTTATTTAGTTCATATTGCTTTAATGTGACGTGTTTTCAATTTCCCTTTTCTATTATGATATGAATTTCGCTTCTGATGCGTTTTTCTATATTACACTTATTGATAAATACAAATTTAACAATCGGGTCTTTGGAAACGTACAAATTAATTTTACCGTTTTTAGAATGAAATTTCAACGCTGTATCCATGATTGTTTAGATAGCAAAGTTTTAGAATCATTTATTAGTGTTTGTTGTAATAGTATTTTCATTTATTTCGTCTTATTTACTATGCCGGGGTTAAGGTCGGTATACTTTCCTTCCACTCAAACATAAATATACATACCAAGCTATTATTATGAGTGCACATAATATAACAACATAAAAACACATAGCAGATAATTATACTTAGAAAAAGAAACACACGAACGCAACATTATCATATAAATATTATACTCGCTGCTGTAGCTTATGTGCAGAGCCCCCGACACGACTCCGACTCACATGTTTAAGAGTGGGCGTTCTGACTGGTAGACTTTGTGAACGTTTTACCGAGTTTTCTTTTCATTATGTTTGTTCAGTATCGATTTAATATAAGTATTAAACTGTAAAAAATTAAAGTATTAACCGTGTTCCTTGCTAGGGTTTGCACTTTCTAACCTGTGGCGATCCTAATAATTTTGGTGCTCGTTCTGACCCTTTTTAAAGTGGTCGTTCTGACCGTTTCTGTTGGCGTTCTGACCATTTTCAGAAGTGGGTGATCTGACCAGTGGGCGTTCTGCCATTTTTACGAGTGGGCGTTCTGACCGATTATGCATTTGGGCGTTCTGACCATTTTGGTGAACGTTGTTGCCATTTTTACGAGTGGGCGTTCTGGCCAGTGGGCGCTCTGACCATTTCTGAATTTGCATGTTTTCCTATTTTGGTGGGCTATCTGACCGTTTCTGTGGGCGTTCTGACCACTTTCACAAGTGGGCGATCTGACCGTTTCTGTGGGCGTTCTGACCACTTTCACAAGTGGGCGATCTGACCAGTGGGCGTTCTGACATAGTTCCTTTTTGTATATGTTTATAGCTTTTTTTTTACTAATACAGAAGTTAGTAAAACAAAACTTTTAAACTTGACAAAACTCCGTTAAGGTAAAGTCATTTTGGCACACTGAGGAAGTGATTTTTAAGCAACTAAGGTTCAGGCCGGGATTGGGTAGTTCTAGGATAAGGAAATTATAGGCCAGGACCTTTCTCAAGGTACCATCCCGGCATTTGCCAGTTGAAACTGTGTACGATATGTTGTGAAATTATGTGGAAAGGAGTGAGTACTATATAAGCAATTGAGTCACGTCACCAAGCATTGCTTCGTTGCACTTCCTTCTGTCATGTGGTATACAGGATGGAAATGAGTGTTGGCGCAGGATAAATCGTCCAAAACTGCTCTCTTCGAAGATCCTATAACTTTCTATTTGTAGGAACCTTCCATGGCTTCTGCCTTTTCTCAGCGGCTCCGCAATCGCTTTTTGAGAGACTCTTGGAGTTGGACTTGGTGTAAGGCCTCTCATGCTGCCGGACCTGCTTTGCTTTAATAAACTGGCAGTGCGGCTCGCGGTGTGTGAGGATCTCACAGAACCAAACAAGAGAACACTGACTGCATGGGGAAGCACCAAGAATCAATCTACATATCCACATCGACTAGTTTACCATGTGCGAAGGACACAAGGTAATACTTTCATTGTTTTTTTCTTAATTTTATTTGTGGCCTTTAGGCATTCATTGAAGGTGCCATTCCGTATCTAAGCTAGTAAAATCGGAAAACGGATATTCTCAGTCAGTTGGATCCTGACTGCTTTCCCATGGTTTTCCCTCAGTTATGCCAGGAAAATGATGAAGTATCTTTAAAAGTAGACCCTGGTCGACTTCCTTCCCATATCCTCTCCTTTCACAGTGGTTTCACAGTTTCACAGTGGTTTCCGGCCATAAAATGATGTCCAAGCGAGATATCACCAATTATCCTGTATACATCAGGGACAAGATTTCAGCATAGTCCTGGAGTTCTATGCAGAAATATAAAATTGTAAATATTGTAATATTGTTTCAAAAATTACTAATAGATCTATATATATATATATATTAGTAATTTGTGTGTGTGTATGTATGTACGTGTGTGTGTGTGTGTGTCCGTCTATTGTGGTTCTGTGATCTTGCGAACTTATTTTTCAAGGTGCTTCATCATTTCTGGACTATTTGGTACGTAGTCAGACACATTATACTTAACTGTCAATATTTTAGTTACATTTATTACTATATGTAATATAGTTGTGTGAAAATAATAATGTTCATTTTTTGTCGGTCAAGGAAATATTTTTTAAAATCAGGACATTCAGAAATATTTATCGTTAGCCACTCTGTATTAAGTAGATGTACTTATATAGACACTAGTTGCCATTTTTGTTGAACGCTTTCAATCATAGTGATAGTTAATTTACTACTCATAGCGAAGTGATTTAATTATTAGCAATTATATAAATATTATATAACTTTCTTTCTTGGAATTGCATGTAATAATTAAGTTAAAACGTTATAAATATAACAGCATACAATCATTTCACGTTGCTCTATTTGGCGCTACCGTTAATACGAGATACCAGCAAAAGCTTTTTTATTTCCTCTGTCCTTTTTTTCACCCGCGTTGCCCAGGCTTTGCTCTTAAAGTTTTCAAGCTGGAAAGTGAATAACTGGAAAGTTAGAATTTCTAGCGTGAAAATTTTAAAAGAAAGCCTGGGCAACCGGGATGCAAAAAAAGGACACGGGGCAAATAGAACGCTTATGCTGGCACCTGGTATTACCGGTAGCACCTATACAGCCGCGTTAATTCTATTTAGTGGTACAAATAGCCTTCAATATTAATTATTTTACATACAATAAATTATCCCATTATAGTCCCATCTTTGTCCTAAAAGGATCCCAAAAGTACGTCCCAGGGATCGTCCCGGAGCGGACATTTGGAGGTCTCATGGACGTCCCATGTATGTAAACGGGGCCTAAACAGGACTTCCCACGGACGTCCCGATATCCTGCCAGAAGATCCGTCGTACATCCCTGGGACGTCATTTTGCTATGTGGAAACGAATGGCTTTCTTCAGGTCGTTACAGAAACGCATATTCTTCCGCGTGGTACCGCTGCAGATGAGTCAGACGTGCAGCCATTCTGTTAATCTTTTGTCCCTCCGTCAGTTGATGCGAAGCCCACTGCGCGCAAACTTTTCGGAAATGCAGGTGATCTTTGATAATGGCATACACGGAGCCATGGCTAATGCCGACCTGAATACGAATTTATTCCTCTGTGATTCGTCGTTTTTATTTATCAGACCATCAATCCGCGCAATCACATTAGGCGTAATGGCTCGATGGGCCTGTCCCGGGCGCGAATCGACTTGTAGTGATGTGCGTTCTTCGCGGAATCTCTTCCGCTACTCGTGCACACTTGTCAGGGACATGCAGTTTTCACCATACACAGCAGACATGCGATGATGAATTTCACGTGTTCCAGCACCCTCGGCCACCAAGACACGAACCACACCTCACTGCTCATGGTTTTTGTTACTACTTGTGGTCAGTTATATGATGTGCAAGTTTTCTTTTGATTGCTTTTCCCGTTTTCAAGATATTCCATTAAAACCTCACTTCTGCCTTTATATTCAGTTTTGTGCGAAGTTCCGGAGGCTTTAGCTCCCCACCCCCTGGACCATGGCACCTTAAATTTTAGTAATCTACATATCTCGTTATGTTGCTTACGATGTATTAGGTGTGAATAGGATTTGTGTATTTAAGAACCGTGACCCTTCGTTGTCACTAAAAGATTTTATATTCATTTGTAATAATTTCATTCTCTGTGTTTCAATGTAGAATTTCTCTGTCTTTATTCTCAGACAATAAGTATAATGGCAACATCTTCTGATCTGAGTTACCCGACTGAGCCTTGTAAAAAGTAAACAAATTTTTCATATTTGCAACTAGAATAGTGCATCATATAAAGCGAGTTGTCTCTCATACCTATGAATACAACGACTTTTTCTTAATATTGATGCAAAAGTGGGTCACAACTATTTCTGTTGCAGTAAATATTAAATCTTTGAGCACTGTTTGTTTCATTTTACGAAATAAGAAAGGAAATATTTCAGAATCAAATAAAAAGTTCACATCCACTTGTTGTATATGTGTGAGGCAGTTAGAAACGAAATTTCGTCGAAACAATCATCAGCAGGAGTAATCATAGTATCGAAAGACACAATCAAGTATGTCATTACATTATTAAGGGCTTATAGATATATACTTGGTTTTCTTTTTCCCCAGGGAGCAACGAAAGAAGATTGAAGAAAACGACTTCCATCAGAAGATATCATGGAAGAAATAATTCAATGAACGAACAACTATGAAGAAGCATGTTCACAGATAGCATTATACATAGCAGATTCCCAAGACAGAAATATTGTATATGGACGTATTTTTACTTTATAATATCTTGTTGCGATTCTCTTTAAAAGTATTACTTAGCTAATATGCAGTATAAATTGAGAAAGTACATTCACAGTAAGACAATTCTGTCCCAAAAGGCGCAAATTTCAAAAATCTTTCAGGCTGACCATCTCAGACTTAAATGATTTTCTTTCGGCAAGTAGTATTGATCAAATGAGAAAGAAATTTAGAATAGCAATTTTGAACACCTTTCCATTCCAAAGATATATTATGTCAGAAACGATCGAAAATCAGGATCGATTTCCTCTTTGCAAATGTCGTTTTAAATTGCAGAGTTCCATAAAAGGTATTCTTTCGGATATTATTGTCGACATGGCGTGAAATTCTGGCAGGAATACCTCAAATTCTACTGCTGTGATAAGTGATGACATCACATGAAATAATTTGTTTATTCTATAAACTTTGTTTTCAATATTAATATTCGCTTGTTTCTTGTAGATTATACTTTAAACATACATTGTTAAGAGTTGATACTCAGAAATATGACGATTAGTCGACCTCACATAAGAAGAGTCAGAATTCTGCGTTATTATGATTTCAATACAAGGATAAGTTGCAGATTCAACTGAATGTATCAAGTATGTGTGTTTTTGCTAATTATGAAATATGTGCTGAATAGATGCTACTTGTTGCTGATATTACGTTTCCAAGGGGATGTTCAATAATATACATGTTTTACAGCAAATTCAATTAAAGACATGTTGAGTACACGGAATCTAATATATTTTATTTTATTAAGAGCATATTGGTTAACATACATAGGCATTACATTAGTAGTTACTCCCATCAATTATAGTACTCAACATATACCCAAAAACATAACATATGACGCAGTCGGTACGATCCTCAAAATACATGTGATGTTTATGAAAAACTTTGTTACGACCGTTGATGCGAACCAAAATGTATTGTAACCTAATCGTTTCAAAATCATTCCTTCGATAAAACGAAGTGTCTTCCTTTGGAGGTAAATAACCCAAACCTTCATACCAATGACATTTGTTAAAATTTCCAACTGACCTAGACTTCTATTATATTGAGCATTGAATAGACTGTATTTTGTTCGTGGTTTGTAATTGTAAATTAATGACACTGCTAACCTTTTGTCAACTGTCAACCGTCTGATCGAATACTCTATGTCCTTGAGCCAAGATTTGACTAGATTCTCATTAATAGGATCACTGTAACGGAAAGCCAATTTGTGGAACGCCTTCTTAATCGATTGCACAGACCTTCCTGCGAGTCCGTTACTCGGCTCATAGTAGCGAGGTGAGTGTAAGAGTTTGATTCCCCTTTGAGTGCAAAATCGTTCGAATAGTTCCCCTGAAAAAGGAGAACCGTTATCCGTAACTATGCTTATAAGAAATCCATATTCGTGGAATAATTCCAATAATCTACTACAAATTTATCAGTATTAGTGCTCTTTACTAACCATGCCGAAATCAAATGTGAATAACTGTCTGAAGACACCAATATTTTATATATCCTTTCCATATACCATGATCTATATAAATACGTTGGAATGGTTGGTAAAATTTGGACCAAGAGTAGAAGTGATTGGCTGCTGGAGCATTGCTTAGAAATCTACCCATATAACAGTTATACACTAAACTTTTAATATTTTTGTCCAAAGAGTGCCACCAAACACATTCATTGGCAGCATATGACATTTTGGAAATTCCCCAATGGTATTCGTGTAATAGTTGTAAATACTCATATCTTATACCCATAGGCAAAAGCACTTTATGTCACCATATTATATATGCATCCTCGATACATAATATTTTTTTTATCTTAAAATAGGCTTCTAACTCTGTACTTTTGTAATTGTTTGGAGCTGAATATGGTCAACCTTCCTTAACTCATTTTATCAATTTCTGATATAAAGCATTCTTAACAATTGCATCTTATACCTGTGTTGATAGCAAAAAAGGAGTCTCAACAGAGGTTACATATGAAGACAAAAGATCTTCATCTCATGTTAATTAAGTTAAAGGATGTCGGGATAAGAAATCCACCAGTTCAACTTCTTTAGTATACTCAAATTTCAAATCATACATGCCTGCAAATAGACACCACCGTTGCATTCTGGGAGAAGCTGTGCTGGGTATTGAAGGGTCAGAGGATATTAATTTAACGGGCATAGAATCTGTAAGTATGGTCACCGTTTTACCATAGAATTTGCACAACGTATATATTGCTAAGGCTTCCCTATCGTGCTGAGCGTATGACTTCTCTGCTGATGACAACGTAGTTGATACGCACATAAATGTTCTTAACTTACCGTTTATTTTATTAAACAATGGAGCATCAACTCCATAAGGACTTGCATCGGTTGTGATTACAATTTCAGCGTCTTGATCAAAAGGATGTAGTATCATGGCATTATTTAACTCGGATTTTAAGTTTGAAAATTCGTGTTTATGTTGGTAAGACCAACCCATTTGTGACCCTTTGCTAATAGTTCATGAAGAGCTGGACTCTTGAGTGACAGAAAAGGGACATGTTTGTGATAATATGCCATCATTCCAAAAAGGATTTAAATTGTGAAACATTGGTAGATTTAGGTGATTCTAATAAGGGCTTTAATTTATTTTCTACAATTATTATACCTTACCACTTTCCAAAAATGCTAAATATGTAACTTCTGATTAGAACGAAACACTTTTATCCAATCTAACTTTAACGTTATATCGACTGAAACAGATAGAACTTGTTCCACTCTACAAATACATTATGTTGTATCCTTACCATAAATTAACACATCATCCAAATAACAACACATACCTTCCAACTGATCTAAAATATAATCTATGAAACGTTGGAAAATTTGCGCAGAACTTGAAAGTACAAATGGCAATTCTATAATGGTTTACAGTGACTTTTTTGAGTTAATGTGGTAGACCCGGACCTCTGATTTTCTAGGAGGGAATGGTGAATGTTGTGATAAATGATGACGTCACATGGAATAATTTGTGTATCCTATGAACTTCGTTCTCAATATTAATATTGGCTTGTTTCTTGTAGGTTATACTGTAAACATACATTGTTAAGAGTTGATACTCAGAAATATGACGATAAGTCGACCTCACATAAGAAGAGTCAAAATCCTGCGTTTATACAATTTCAATACAAGGATAGGTTGAAGAATCAACTGAATGTATCAAGTATGTGTGGTTTGCTAATTATGTAATATCTGTGCTGAACAGATGCTACTTGTTGCTTATATTACGTTCCCAAGGGCATGTTCAATACTATACATGTTTGACAGCAAATTCAATGAAAGATTTGTTGAGTACGCGGAATCTATTATCTTGTGTTTATTAAGAGCATATTCGTTAACGTATATAGGCATTACGTTAGTAGTTACTCCCATCAATTATAGTACTCAACATATACCCCAAAACATAACATCTACAACTTCAGATGTATTATCTGGCAAGGTTTGATTACAGAGCTTGTTAGATACACAAACAATTAAAAATAGCTTATGATGAAGCATTAATTAATTTAATCATGGTTGTTATTAATGACAGTAATAAAATTGTGCCTATTATATAAAATTATAGTAGAGGTTCACTGAGAACAGTTTCAACATTGTTACAATATTCCTACTTTATTTATTTTTAAAATATGACTTTAAAATATTTGAACATTTTGTTCAAAATACGTCATAATACAACAACAGTTAGTTCAATGGTGTTGATAATCAATAAAATTACCAAACAAATGTTCCTATGACATCAGACAAGTGTAGAGATTCTCTGCTAAAAGCTTCGGCATTCTGAATGTTTTAATATTCAAACCTGATGAAAAAAATATGTGCATGTTTGGAGTTAAAAATATAGGGAAAAGAAAGCAAGGAAGAAAAAAAGCGAACGCGGTGTATAATCAGATCCCTCCCACCGAATTAAATAGAAAAAGGAGCTGAAAAGTAACTACGTATAACAAAATTATCCAGAATTACACATTAAATAATGTACAGTAATTGATAACCTAAAAACAGAGGAATGCCGGTATGTACTAACAATATTTTATATTGAAGGCGCATTCGAAAACCTGTGGTGGCCAGTGCTAATGGAACAATTAGACAAACTTAATATTTAACTTCATCTCTGGGAGCAAATTAAAAATTATTTGAATAATAGAAAAACAGAAGCGAACAATGTAGATAGCGTTGCGACTAAAATACCAACGAGGGGGTGCCACACAGGGATCGATCCTTGGGCCGGTGTTCCGCAACATAGCCTTTCAGCCATACTTCGAAGAACTGAACAACAAAATGGAGACACGGAGTGCATGGTTGGATACACGGAAGATCTGGGAGTAGTAATCTAGGGCAACAGCAGGAACGAACTACAAACTAAAGGAAACATCACAACAACAGCTCTCACGTCGTGGTGTAATAATAATAAGCTACAAACATCTGTAGAAAATACAAAATACGTCTTATTTAAAGGGAAACTAGATAGAGCCAGGGGACCGATAATAAAAATCAATAATAAAACAATAAAAAGAGAAGAAAGTTTTAAATACCTGGGTGTCACACAGGATGGAAAATTAAAATTAAGGCAACACGTAACAGAAGCAAAAGATAACACAGTCAAAATTACGCATAGACTAATAAACATAGCTAATAAGGAACTAAAAGTCAAAATAAAACTAATCAAACCTCTGATGAAGTAATTACCAGGTGCGTAAATATTAAACCGGAATTTATGTACCGAAAAGACACGGTGACTGGATGACAATGGTAAGAACTATTTTATTGGAAGTATTGGCCATCGCTAGCGATACATTTCTGCCATCGTTCCGGCATTGTGTGGATGCCAGACAAAAAAAAACTGTGCCTTTTGTGCTGCAAACCAGTCATCAACCCATTTTCATACATTTTTTTAAGATGTAGAGCGCTGATCAGCAAGTGCATGTCCCATGGATGCAAATAAGTGAAAATCGGAAGGCACCAAGTCTGGTGAGTAAGCCGCATGCGGAAGGATTTCCCAGCCAAACGTCGCATTCGTTTCCTTGACAGGTTTTACTGTTTGGGAGGGTGCATTATCGTGAAGCACAATCCCTTAATGTTGCCTTTGGTCATATTCTGGTCGTTTTTCGCGGAAAGCTTGATGAAAATCGATCATTTGTTGTCGGTAACGTTGGGTATTAAGGCTGCAACCAAGTAGGTTTTCCCGCCTTTTTCGTTTTTCGTCAATAATCAAATTTTAGTGCAGTTAAACAGAAAATAACTTCCACAATCTATAGCTTGTTACATACCTGAATAGTGAATACCAATAATTTTAAATAAAAGTTAACAGAAAATTCAAAACTATGTCAACACACTTTTGGGAAATGGAACTGTCCCAAATGTCTATTGAAATAGATCTGAAGTTTCTGCTAAGATTTCTTTAAAGATAATGGTATTCATTAATTACGTAAGAAACAAACTATAGTTTGTGAAAGTTATTTTCTGTTCAATAACACTCAAATTTGAATAACTGATGAAAAATGAAAAAGGCGGGAAAACCTACTTTTATTCAGCGTTAATGGTTTCACCAGGTTTCAGCAGTCCGTAATAGATCACTCCCTTCTGTTCCTACCAACTACAAAGAATTGTCTTCCGTCCATAGCGATTTGGTCTTGCAGTCGATGTCGGCGGTTCTCCTGAAGTTATCCATGATCTTTAACGCTTAGGATTCTCGAAATAGATCCACTTTTCGTCACCAGTCACAATTCGATGGGGAAATGATTTCCTTTTGTACCTGGCGAGCAGAATTTAGCAAGTGGTTTTTGGGTTTTCCTGCTGTCGTTCAGTCAATGCATGTGAAACCCATTTCCCCACCTTCTGAATCTTGCCCATGGCTTTTAAACGTATGAAAACTGCTTCTCGTGTCACATTTAATTGCTCCGCGACTTGTTGTTGCATTTGAGCGTCATTCTCATCCAACAAAGCTTGCAATCCATTGTCTGCAAATCTCCCACGTTCTTCATTTCTCACGTCAAAATCGCCACTTTTAAATTTTGTAAACCACGCATAGCACTGTGACTTACCAAAAGCATGATCACCGTAAGCTTCGACAAGCATGCGATGCGATTTTGCAGCAGTTCTCTTCAAATGGAAAGAGTGATGCACACTTGCATGTTGATAAGTGTGGCCGGATACTGGTATTTAGCAGCCAGTTATTGGTAACCCGTGGCTGGAAACTGGTATTTTTGCTATATGATCAGTTTTATCAACATGCACGGCAGTGCATGAGCCAAGTTCTTCACGTCAGAAAACGTTAGCACTGCCAGAAGCATGTTATACAGGAACAAGAGTTTATGGCAAAATCGACGATTTGGGGACCCCGTAAGAAAAAAGATGTTAAAGATAGGAATATGAGCTTTTGCCGTTGAGATATGGCAAATATGTGCAGATGTACAAAATTTCATATTCGTATCTCAAACTATGTTCTAGTTGTGGACCCCTGAAATTGCACATTTTAGGCTAACTGACTCACTCACTCACTCACTCACTCACTCACTCACTGACTCACTCATCATATTGTTTAGGGTGTTTGGAGTAAGCTAGAAACATGAAATTTGGTATGAAGGTAGAGAATAATAAGTAGATAAAGGAAAAATTCCGACATTTTGAAAAGGTCGCCATCTTGGATTCAAAATGGCCGCCAAACCTAAAATTTCAAAGAATACACAGCCTAAACGGCTAAAGATAGAACAGTGAAATTTGGTATGAAACTACACCATTGGTAGCAAATTAAGAAAACTTTTTAAAAATTTGAAAAAGTCGCCTTTTTGGATCCAAAATGGCCGCCAACCCTAACATTTTAAAGAATACACAGCCTAAACGGCTGCCGCTAGAATAATGAAATTTAGTTTGACAGTACAACATTATTTGTAGATTATGAAAATATTACAAAATATCTCTAAAGACGCCATCTTGGATCCAAAATGGCGGGCGTCATAAATCCATTTTCCAACTGCTTGAGCCAGAGATAGGAAATTTGGCATAATGATGTATTATCAAGTGTAGTTTAGGAAAACATAACAACGTTTTAAAAAATTCACCATCTTTGATTCAAAATGGCAGCTGAAATACCATTTTTCACATCGTTCGAGATAGAGAAATGAAATTTGGTATGACAGTGTATCATCACGAGTATGTCACGAAAATATAAGAAAACGTTAAAAATGTGTCCATCTTTTATCCAAAATGCCCGCCTAAGCCCCACTTTATAATGACTGAAGCTAGAGAAACGAAATTTGGTATGAAGGTGTACCATTACGAGTAGGTTAGAATAAATTCGGCTCGTCTCCCCTACTAGGTTACAGTTCCCAGCTGGAGCCTGATTGCAATAAAGGGGTGCGCCCCAGCGAGGCCATCTTGGAATTATGGGGGCAGCGCCCCAATGAGGCGAAGCGAGTATATACATTACACAAGTGTAAAAAGCTGCGAAATACGAGCAAAAGCACCAAGGGTGCAAACTGTCCAGTCAACTCCTTCAACCTTAAAAAGTGGTGAAATGGAATATGGATGAGCCTAGTTCCTCGTGCCAACTTCCAATACTCCTGTGTGTCCCACCAAGTTTTACTCGTCATAAACGTTAGCATTGCCAGGAGCATGTTATACAGGCAGAATATGGACGTTTCCCCATTCGGATGCAGCGCTCTGGAGTATGAGGGGATATCTGCATCATGTGGCGCAGTGCATTGCAGATTCTGGTTGTGATAAAAAGACGCAGTTCCTCCAAACTCCTCAAGTTCGATGCGCGGCCTGCCGTGGGATTCTTGGCGCAGCGACGCGAGCGAATCGAGGGGAGTATCAACACGTACGGCAGTGCATGCAGCCGAGTTCCACGTGTCACAAAACGTCAGCATGTTATACAGGAAGAAGAGTTTATTGCGAAATCAGCGATTTTGAGGTTCTGTAAGAAAAAAGATGTTAAAAATTGAAATATGAAATTTCGAAGTATGACGGTATATCATCACTAGTAGATTACAAAATATCTGCAAAGACATCATTTTGAATCCAAAATGGCTGACTTCATAATCCATTTTCCAGACCGTTTGAACTAGAGATACGAAATTTGGCATAAAGGTGTATTAACAAGAGTAGTTTAGGAATAATTTACATTTTTGAAAAAGTTGTTAACTTGGATCAAAATGGCCGCACAAAAACTTTTTCCACACCATTCGAGCTATAGAAACGAAATCTGGTATGAA
>JAGDQP010038066.1:0-18326 GCA_022664845.1 Lepisma saccharinum
GTTCCTTGGTGACAGCATGTAAGAGGAACAAAGGAACTTGGCGCGAGCTGGCAACAGCCTTAAGGTTGGTGGCGGTGGACGTAGTGGGTTTTAGGATCCCCACCACCCTTATAGCTTGAGGATCATGAACCTTGCCACCTCGCGCCAAGTTCCTTTGTTCCTCTTACATGCTGTCACCAAGGAACTTGGCTCATCCGTCTCCCATTTCACACCTTTTTAGGGCTAAAGAACTTGGCTGCACTTTTTGCACCTCTGGTGTTTTTGTTCGGATATATTATACATAATGTGCTACGTGGGTATAACCGCCCAGTTACGTTTTCAAAATTACATAAGATTCTCTTCCCCTATCTTATTCAGGTTTCAGTTCTATAGGCTATAATGAAAATGCAAGGGTCCATTGACTCAATTGTGCTGGGTTCGAATCTTGCAGACGACCATTCCGATAAACATAAACGAAGTTATTCGTAAGACATTAAAAAATAAAATGAAAGATGCAATCCCAGATTCCAATGCCTACTGCGATATAAATATTTCTAATTGTCAATAATAATATCTATAATATAAGAAAGTCAAAAGTTGGCAGTTCAGGATCTAATAAAAAACTATTAGAAAATAAACAATCTACTTACTCCTCCACTGATGTCAGTAATCTTATAAGACGACGTTCAAGTTGCAGATATACTCCAAACAGAATTCAATGCAGAGTCGATCAGTTACTTCTCAAACTTGAAATCTAGTAAAACAGTAAAGACAAAGGGTCAGTTCAAACTATTTATATAATTGTAAATGATTCCAACATATTCGTTGACGTCGCTCAGCGAAACTAAAGGTCTCCTCAATGAATTTTAATTACTTTTTCTTTTAATAACTTTTCCGCAAACCACAGCATGTCTCCCTAGCGGTCATAAATACCTCTTCTTTTCAATTCCTAGCTACTTCAAAACTTCTGATACAGAAGAAACAAACAAAAAAGAAAAACAGAGTTGCAGTTGTAAAACATATTTTTATCACAGCGTAATAAAACTCAAATTAGCCGGTCCTCATAATGTACAGTATACACCCGAAAATGTGGTTTTCAATTTTCAAAAGCATTTATAGCAGTCGTTTCACATTTCCTACTCTTTACCAGCCTCCTGTAGGAATCAGTTGTTTGCAATAAAGCAATTAGGTCTTGGTTATAATAAATACAGTACTCGTAATTTTTTAAAGATGTAGTCTTTATTCTTCTACTGCTTCTTACCGCTAATTACTTCTGTTTCTAACCTGGCTTGTAATAAACCGTATATTGCTTATTTTTATTCTTTAGATTTATCTGCCGCACAAGTAACAAAATACCATAAGATGGACAAGTTGGTAATAAAACCTTCTCTTCTGTGAGTCCCTAAAGCTCCTCAGACGAGTATATATATTTGAGGTTCCATTATCAAGCTTAAAAGCAAAATTCCAAAATATCCTAATTGCTAACTATAGCAAAAATACAAGGTATAAATCTGTTTTCAATGTCTTGTCATAACAAATTCTTATTTATTGCCGTAATCAATATAACTCCTTCTCGAAACGAGTGTTTTCAAAGAGAAAATCGTCAAAATCTCACTTCAAAAGAAAAATAAAAGCAGCCTTTCTTGTCGTCAAAATGTTTTATTGCATCTCGGCTAAAAGTAATTCAACACAAAGAGCTTATAAAGCATGTCTTTTTTACCGCTACCTGTGATCTATAGAAAGCTGCAAAACAGTGAAATTTCCAGAAATTCTACAACAACGAAAATTCTATTCAATAGGAAAAAATGCGCAACAATTTTAGCCATTAGATTTTCTTAAGCTTCAGTTAAACAAGGTGATTCCATTGGTTAATGCCGGAAAAGCATCCATAGAAAAAAAATCTTTTGTAACCACTATCAGTCTGAGAGAAGCAGCGAGATGCTAACTATGTTTTAGTTGTGCAAAGAATCATAGGTTCCAGTATGCATAACATAGCTGTGTTTAACTTAAATAATGAATGTCAGAGTCTTTTCTTAATAAAAAATATTGTATGATACACTGTAAAAATTAAGACATTTAAAACAAATAAATGTAATCTTCCACGACGGGGTCTACGGTTTTGCGGCCGGTCAAATGGTGGTAAATGATAGCGCATGGCGAGCGACAACATGGTGGATGACAATTTTAAAAAATAATTTAAAAAATATAATTCATTGTTTCCCACATATCTCGTCTTCTATTACATATACAACCTTCAAACTTCTAGGGGACCTCCCCCTACCGCTCTAACATTCTCCTACAACTGCCTCACCCTACTACGTCTAGTTTTAACACTACAAACCAGTTTTAAATTTATAAAGATTATGTACTACTTCTACTGTACTATACCGACATTTGCCTAGTATGACAGGAAAATTCCTGGAAAAACTTCAGTCAGGATGGTCGTTGGTCGATCGCTAGTATTGAACACATGACTTCCTGAATACGAAGCTAGCGCTCTATCAGCTGACCAACAGCCGCTTGGTGCATAATATTCCATTTCTCTTTCCCTCCCTCCCTCTCTCTCTGTGATTGTCTCCATAACAATTTGCATAGAATTGTAACCTGTTCATGATTTAACTTAATTCTAAAGATAGAATGATGGAAAATTGGTTTTACTAGTGCATATGTGATTAAGATGCATCTTAATTGAATATTAAGGTGCATATTAAGGTTCATACGTGCATAATAATTGAATACTACGTGCTTAAACCATGTGATAGTACTGGTTACATATGTAGTAACTGCAATTTTATAGGACATTGGGAGACTTTATAGAAAAAGATGTAGTGATGTCTGTCTGGGACGATTTTATTCAGCGAAACACAAATGGCAAAAAGTGTTCTGGTTAACGCAACTAAACCTAGAGTAACAGATACTGAACAATATAGTACAAAGAACTAAACGATATTTGGTTGAACTCCAACGAAACATGTCTGATGCCAGTTACTATGTATTATGCAAACTATTACTAAACATTAACAGTAACTGGCACAAAATGCGTAATGAGGAGAACATAACTGGGCGGTTATAGTTGCTGCAGTCATACAACCATTGGAAAGTATTTTTACCGAGTGTCTTGGAAATTGACAGCCAGTGTGTTTGAGAAATGTTGTCGACCCGAACAGTAAAGTAAATGTCATTATGATATTCTTGAGGTGTCTCACTTCTGTAAAATCACCAATCAGTCTTCTTCATAGCTCTATTCTAATACAGGATCAATTAATAAAATTTCCACGTTTCGAATAATTAAAGTCTTTACTCCAGAAACTGTTTCCGTAACATGAAAGGAACAAAAATTCGTTCAACAGAAGAAACGTTGGAACAGAGGTAGACAATAAGGTATACAAGTAAATCTGAAGGTCGTGTGTTCGAACCCCACTCCAGACTTCTCTTTTTTTCGCTCGTCAATACTGTTTTATTATATACGTCCTGTAAAAGGCACTATAACGTCAGGTACACTGCTTACTGAACGTATTGTTCCGTTCACTAAATATGTTCAGTTGCCATAGCCGAACGTTCGTCAGGTTCATCTTGAACTATGCTTTGGTAAATTTTATTTTTATATGTGCCAGTCTAGTAACTGTCTGGAACTATACGTTTGACTGCCTGCAATTGAACGTTCAGTGACTTTTTTTCTGGGTGTTGTTTCGCGGACCCCAGCGAGAATTGAACAAGCGACCGTGCGCGTAGTGAGTGGGTGCGTTGTTCCCTTGGTCACCCCGAAACACATTGTTTTTATTAGTATTCATTGTTTCGTTTTGTGTGAGATCTTTCGGTCATAGGTGCGTATTAAAGTCTGATCATTTGGAATGGAACCCCGGTTGGGGACCAACTACTGCCGGGTTAGTTTCATTAAAAAATACTCTCGGAAATCCCAATCCTCTCTGACTTGGTCTGGAGTCAGATCCTATCTATTGCTAAACTCCTCACCAAACTAACCTAAATCAAAATCATAAATTGTTACAAGTAAAAAAGTAAAGCACTAGTATATATATCTCAATACAGCCTATGGTCCGTGTGCTCTGTTAATTAACTGTATTACTTATTTGTATTTAATCGCATATAAAGGAACTTTTATAATAAAAAGATGTCGGTAAATACTAACCGTCTCCTTGTTCTTATTTATTAACCACAACGCTATCAATTCCAGCAGTCGAAAGGTTTTACCTAAGATCTATTTATAGCCAACAGCATAAAAATCATTACGTGGTGGATCTCGGCAGGGTTTCAATAAGTTTTATTGCGTCATTTCGTGGTATAACGCCTTAATTTCATTACATAGTGGATAGCACGAATCTAAGTTATTTTTTTTAAAAAAAAAACATCTCAATAAGTTTGTTTTTACGTTCAGTGAGGTGATCCTGCTTTGGGAGGTTAAACCACACTTATTTCTCGAAAAAGTTAATATAAAAGTGCAAATAAGAGTACAAAATAATGTTTTATATATATAAGCAAGTAATGAAGTGCTCATAAAAAGTAAGAAAGTGCTAGAGTTAGTAAATATCCCAATAGGGATTAACTCCCCAAAAGGTTAGTGAATTCCTAGATAGGGGGGTTGGGGTGTAATGGGATGTGTGTGAATAGAACACACACGACACAACGCAAACAAATAAATGTAAAGAAAAAACAAATAGTGTTTACGTAAACAATAAAGTGTAGCAGAAAACACCGACTCCAAGTAAACAAACTTGGAGTTACTGAATTCACGCCTACAAGAAGAGCTGGAGAGACCTATAAAAGGTCCACCAGACACTAAAAGATCATCTTCATTTCAATCCGAAAAAAGTTGTTACCTCTTCCTATCCCCTCTGACTTGGTCTGAAGTCAGATCGTATCTATCGCTAAACTCCTCACCAAAATAACCTAAATCAAAATCATAAATCGTTACAAGTAAAAAAGTAAACCACTAGTATATATCTCAATACAGTCGATGTTCCGGGCGCTCTGTTAATCAACTGTATTACTTATTTGTATTTAATTGGAACTTTTATAAAGGATATTTTATAATAAGCAGGTGTCGGAAACAATCAACCGTCTCCTTGTTCTTATTTCTTAACCACAACGCTATCAATCTCAACGGTCGAAAGGAGACCTAAGATCTATTAATAGCCAACAACATAAAACTCATTACGATATATATCAGTTGTTAGACACTTATGGAAAGATTTTCATTCTGTTCTTTTGAAATGTATTCAATGTTATAATAACGGTTAAAAGTTCAAATAACGGGTAATCGTTGAATAAACTGTTGAAGGGGCAGGCATCCAGCGATTTTATCAACGTGAAATCAACGTCTCCTTTATGTGTGCTACTGGCTGTTAAATTATTTATTTTCAAAAGAAAGGAATGAAACCACGATATTTCAGCCCTTGTGTTATTGAGTATAAGAACGTCAACAAATTGCATGGCATTGTGAAAGTTCGTAAGAAGTGAAGGCCACACGGAATACAATTTTCTTAGAAGTAACTGATACTATAATTGAACTTCCATCAGAAAGTTATTACGCTGAAAAAAAACATTGTCCGGAATTACCTATAGAACAGAACTAACACATATTTAAGTGCCAAATACACAGAAAATGTATATTTTCTATCGTAATACATATGAAACATCTTTTGTAAGCAAGAAATATACGTCAAAGTATCTTTCACGCGGTCTTACGTAAGCATACTATTTTTCACCGTACGGGAATAATTATAATAACCCTCATTTCTGAGGAAAACTGTTCCATAAGGCCTTCACTTATATACCTTCATAATAACATCCCTTATATACTAAAGTTTTTATTTCGTATTGTTTCGAAAGAACTGTATGCAACCATGATACTCCTAGAAATGCATGAGTTGTCCATGTTAAATGAGAATATTTCACTAGCCACCGTAGCAAATGAACTGCTGTTTCTTAAGTTCATTATTCATTTTTCGGCGACATATTAATATTAGATGAAAGTGAGAGACACATCTAAAATTCCTTTGTAATGTATGTATTTGATCGTTTGCGTCTACGAATAAAATTTGTTTATTAAATTTGTTCAATCAAACTAACACGCTTGCTAGGCACAATTTTTACCAGATTCTTAAAGCATAGTCCAAAGCAAAAAGTAGCGGTGTTGATTGAACACTTTTTGGTGTCCTACGGCGACCACCAGATGTTGTGTTAAATCTACTAAAAAACGGTGTTGATTTCATTGATTCAACACAACGTATGTGCTGTCGATGGTCATTCAACTCAATGGAGGGTATCACACTAGCACTAGCACTACAGAGTTGAATTAATGACTCACAGTAATCAACACTGTTTGTTGTGTTTATTTAACCCAAAATAGTACTGATCGACATGGGACACCGAAAGGTGTGGAATCAACACTGTTATTTTTCGCTGTGTATCCTTCCCGAAAGATTGACTAAATGTTTTGTACAGAGTATGGCGTTGTATAGAAACGTAACGTAAATTACGAGAGAATGACGGAAGAACATTGGAAGCATTCCAACTGTGAATATGGGGATGAATGGGAAAACATCAACTGGCTACACTTCAAGAGATGGCTGTGTTAATTCAACCCTTTTTGGTATCCTAGGGTGACCAACACTTTTTTGTGTTAAATCAATACCGTTTGTTGTGTGATTTCGGTGATCCACCACTGTGATAGTGCTAGTATGACACACTCCATTGTGTTGAATCAGCATTGACAACACATATATTGGTATGAAATCACCAAAACCAACACCGTATATTGTGTTAGTTTGACATTAAATGTGCTAATCGCCCTGGGACCCCGAAAAGTGTTCAATTAATAGAGCTAGTTTTTGCTGTGTAATGAGGAAGTGCTAAGAAAAGAAAGCGAGAGACGAACAATAATTGAGGAAATGCAGAGGAGGAGAAGGAACTAGTTAGGACATTATTTGCGGAGGGATTGTATACTGAGAGATGCAATTGAGGCTGTCGTTGAGAGGAAGAGAGGAAGAAGGAGAAGACAGGTGGAACATGTTCATATTGTCAATAATGTTAAGTCGTATGCTGAGAACCAAGCGGCTGTAACTCACTTGGAAGAGCGTTGGCTTCGCATTCGGGAGATCTTGGTTACCGATCATCCTGACAGTTTTTTCCATTGCTTTTCCTGAGTCACACCAGAAAAATGCCGTGATTGAACCTTCAGCTCAGCCCTGTCCAACTCCTTTCCGCATTATTTACCATATCCCGGTCTGAGCCATAGATGCCTAAAGGCCATGAATCAATTCATTTCGTACGCTAAGACAAAGAGGAAAACACAAGAATTTGAATTTATTTTAAGGCTTTTAGGCAACCATGTCTCAGGCGAATGGATAATGATGGGATGAACTACTGCAATGAAGAAAGTAGGAGGAAACAAAAGCACCCCGAGAAAACCCACACATGCGGTGTTTGCCCACTACAAAACCCACATTGCATGAGCTGGGATCGGACCGACGACCCCATGCACCCGAGGTGAGCGCTCTACCAAATGAACCACCGCCGCCTCAGGAAAGCTCAAGCTTGGGATGAACAAAGAAAGTTTAGCGTGTCTTAAAGGGCCTGCTGCTTTCGACACAGCAAATGATCATGATGATCCTTTCCCAAGGAAAGAAGTATTGTAAGAAACATTTTGTGTTTATGATTCTTTGTACTTTTGAACTTCTAAATTTTAAATGTTTCTCATCAAAAGGAGCTAAGGACGATTTTGTATGACATGAATTTAATGTAAAATAACTATTATGTGGCTATTGCCAATATGCTGTCGGTTGCGTATTTATCGTGTAACAGATGTGTGTTCGCCTAATATAATCAGTATGATCCCGGACATTTTATTAAACTTGCAACAAATGTCTTTTGTTCATTTTCTTTACGAGTTTCTGTTGTCACTTAGTCTTTCTTGATTCGTACTCTTCATTTTTAGCAATAGACTTTGAAAAATAGAATTCACGCTATAGATTTTCGTAATAGTTGTCACCTATCATTTTTTCTCATAGTCAGACAAAAATATTCAATGTTAAGTTGATATTTTAATGTAATCAACTTTATACCATTACCAGGGTATATGACCTAAACGCAAAGATGCTATAATGAGTTTGTTCATATTTAAGAAACATTCTCATTCAAATGTCCCATTTAACATAAAATTTTCTCTATCCCTTTGTTCTTATTCCATTTGTCCACTAAAGGTGACAATTCAATTCTTACGACTTAGATTGAGATAATACCGTTGACATATAAAATTGTTACTAAGAATAACTCTACAAAGTTATAGCGAATACAATACACAATCACAGTAAATATTTGCAAAAACGTTTCTTTTTATTTTGTTTCTAATAGTAGTACAAATTAATTATTGTGTTATACTAACTCATAACTGAGGATCTGCGATTCGAGTTTGTCAGATCTAATCAACGTAACTAATATTTTGCATTTCTCTTAACAGGGCATTTCTTCGGCGCTTTTTCTTAGGGTAAATCCTCGATATTCAACTTAAATCTTTGAGGAATCTTACTATCACCAGAGAACAAGAGCAATAAAACGGGGACAAGTGAGTATAAACATTTTCCAACAACATTAATTTAAGTGAGCATATACACATGTGTTTGGATAGGCTACAGTTTTTCAATATTAGAACGCATATTCACAGTAGGAAACAGTGTCTTAAAATCAGAAAAGTTATTATTTGTGCCCCGAGAAACAATTTTCTTAGAAATCAACATTCTCATTTAATTGAAAACGAGAACACACCTGTTTGGAAATAAGATTAGTAGTTTCAATTAAATTAAAATGCTGATATCTCATTTATAAAAAAAAAATCTCGGTGCACAGGTATGAACTTTTTCCTCAATTTTAGGAAACTGTTTTTATTTACTACGTTGACATAATTTGTTTGCAATTAATTCGATTGAACCAATTTTCTTCAGATCAATCCCGATACGTGAGAAATATTTCAAAGTAGATTAATTTTAGTATGCACTGGATGACTAACAGTAAGGTGACACAGTGTTTCGATTTGTTAACCGATTGTATACCCAATCAGAGTTAATTAATTTTATTACACTGCACAGAAGACGTGAACACTTAGACATAGTTGTTAGCGATTGTAATCCTAATTATAGCATTCTATGCGTGTGTACGTGTTTTTCAGTCATTTTGTTTCTGTCTATACGGTCACGAATATATACATGGAAAGATGATTGTGATGGCGGTTGCTGTGTTTGGAGTGAAGTCTATGACTCGAAGGTCCTAGGTAGGATGAAACGATGGCAATTTGCCATTTCCTTCCGTCGGATGAAGATTACGTCCTAAAGACAGGACGTTCAGTTCAAAATAGACTCCTTACCACTTGTGTCTTCATCGTATATCGAAGCAAGAACCCCTTAATTACAAGGCAACAAGCGTTACCACTCACCCACCGAGGACACTATATGTATTTAACTAGTAAAAATGTTAGCTTTAAGACTCAACTCGAGTAATATAAGTTTCAGTTCAATTGAGTACATCCAGCCTTGAGTATTTTTATATTATTTCAGAATGAACTGACGCTTTCTTCCCGCCAATAATTGTATTGGATTTTACGTGTTGATAAGTAACCAAATTATGTCTTCCGCTTTTGTCTAAATGCAGCAATATCTGAGTTCATTTTCTCCTTATGAGGCTGTAGAAGCTGGGCTCGCTATCAATAGTTCATCACGTAAACAGATAAAAACAAGAATTGTTTTCAGAATCCTTAAAAAGTTAAATATAGGTAAATTAACCACGTGCAGTTGTAACACTTGTCTATTCTCAGCCTTGCAACTTCCATCTTTAGTGTACTGCTGGTTGTATGGCTTCAAGGCGTTTAATACAATGCTGCGTTGAAAGCAAGTTTTCAATTTGGTGTATTTGCCATTTGTTTCACTAGTTGGGCTTAACCAACAGCGGTGGGTGTGTGGTCTAGCGCGCTAAAGCTTAACACGGATCGAAACGGAACAAAGTTATTTGTTTTAAAATGGTCCAGAAATACGAAGTTTACAACGTGAATCAGTTCTCAAAGAACACCTTTAGTTTGAATTTTTCTGTTACGTGTTGGTGACACTGTGTATCTAATGTTTGGGTTGATTCAACATGGCGCGAAAAATATCAAACGTACATAGATTTACAGAAATTTAATACGAAACATTGATTTTTACTCAATTGAGCACGGTTGTTCTGGAATGATTTAGATAATCCATAAAACATAGGACAAATACGATATGGTAAGGTAAGACAATTTATAATACTATTCTGAGGTACTCATAGTTCATTTTTACAATAAAAATATGTCATAACACCGTGACTCAGTTAGTAGAGTCTTCACATTCGGAGTGTCTTGGCTTCGTGCCCAGGGTCAGCCATTTAGACTGAGATTTCTCCAGTGATTTCCCTCACTCGCACAAAGCTAATAATGGCAGAATGGTGTCTGCAAATTAGACTCTGTTTGACTTCGTTCCCATTTTCCTTTCCGCTTCGCAATCTCTTTCTCTTGATGTAATTTGTGAATATGATTTAGTCCTATTAGTTGATGCGGAACAATAAATCAACAAATGTTTGCTTTTTTTACAATATTTTTTTTTAAATACTGTAGAGCATTTTGATTTGGACAAACACTTGGAATATATTTCATCTGTATACAGTACTGTATATACCTGTATTAAGTCTTTAATTAAAAAATAAGTATTGTAAATAATGTATTTAAAAGAACTAAATACAACAACAAAATTATTGTAAAGTTAAAGAATTCCGCCGGGGCAAACCAGAAATCCGGATTAACGAAAACAGGATAAATGGAGTTCCACTATCCATCCGTTCTTATATTTCTCTGTCTATTCAAAACACGATATCTTGAAAATTGCCATTCATTATTTGAGAATTAATTGTTACACATGAAGGTCAAATATTTCATCACTTTTCCCGAGAAATTTATAGCTAAAATTTACGTACGTGACTACTTATTTGAAATAGATTATCAAGAACTTGTGAGTCTTCGTTGGAATTTTCGTATTATGACACACATGCTTATTGCGAGCAAAGGAAAGTGACCTACGTTTTGCCTCTCCGGCAAAAGTGAAAAAATTAGAAGAACATTTAATACCGTTAAATAGCTTCACCGTGAATTAATAAGTTCTTGATCTATGAATGACTCATTACTGAAGTCTTTTCAACTAGTTCCTTGAAACTAGATGTAGCCTAATATAATATTGTATATAAAGCGTAGAAGTTTTACCTGAAACGCTGAGAACACTTAAAGGGCGTGGTTGAAACTGAGCGTGGGAGAACGTTAATGCTTAAAAATAATTTCATTTGCGTTCGACATGTCTTTATTGCCTTTTTCAGTTCATGGGAAGTTGATAAATAGGGATTCCAAATTCTGCAACAATCTGGAATGTTGGAATTTAGGAAATCCTAATTCCGGGATGTAGGAATTCTTGAATGTCGAAAATTTGGAATTGCAGATGTCGGAAAAATGTTGGCATTCTGGAAACTAAGAATTCTTGAATGTCTGTCCATATAAAAATGCTGGCCTCACTCAAACATGAATCAAGCATCCTTTGATAAGTGCGACAACTTCATGCAAGCTTAGCAAATCAAGGCGAAAAGTTTTAAATAAGTTTGAATCCTGCAGTCTACTTTATTAGAATATATTTGGCAGGATAGGAGAGAAGAAACTAATGTCATTCTTTAAACAAATTAAAAACTTTAACTTGTAAGTGAATCGAACCGATGTCCTTTGCAACACCGATCTGATGCTGAAGTCATGCGACTGCGGAACATCACGACCTACTTTGCTTTCCAAGCGCTAGTTATAGTTATTTCATCAGATTCACAAGAGAGGGCTCGAGTAAAAGAGTGGAGTTGCCGGAGATTAGCTTAACACTAAACATTGGTAGCACGTGATGGGACTTTATCGCACTAACAACGTAACGGCAGTGCAGCGAAATAAAATAAAATTTAATTTCACGTTTAGCAAGCTTTCTCGGTTATCTGGTTGTTCCAAGAAGCTTGAATTAGGCTAGTTATAATAACCAGTTGTTTCAAAAAGTTCAACACAATATCAAGTGTAACAAAATCAGAACAATTGACAAACAACTTTGTTTCCAGCTAAAATGCTATGTGGGTGGATTTCCGAAAGTCAAATATCTGGAATAGGCTATTTCTGAAGCTTAAAAGTTTCGAACTCCGGAATTGACCTCGTGCATACGAATACTATAGTTGAGAAACATAGTTGTCTTAGTTATTGTGATTACAGGCATAATCAGTTTTTCAGAGAACTTTTTTTTTTTTGTAGGAACACAATTTTAAAGCGAATTATGAACCCAGTTAATGTAATCCTTACACTACCGGATGCAGCAAGAAAATGTCGAGACACGCGCATTTAACCGCAATGAAATTTACATCTTGTGTGGTAACACCCACTTCCAGACCGACCTGACTTTAAAGGAAGAGACGCCACATTGACATCTTCTATTTCCATCAGTATTTTCTTATAAAGAAACTACATGTTGTACAGAGTTCCTGTAAAGCTACTCGACGCAATACCCAACAGTTTAGGGGGAAAGGCAGAGAAAATTTTCTATGAACTTAGCGGTAGTAGAACGTGCAGAATTTAAGCATCTTCAGTGCAGTTGAAGACTTTGCTGCAGAAACCGGTCAAATCCATCTCTGTTTTGCAAGATCACATTTTACTTGCAGGGAATATTTTAAAATATGCCGCACCTTTGAGTGAAAGAATCAGCCATCTCTAATTTCAAACAAGCTCTCTATTGTTGAACACGACTTAAATGCTTCACTGATTCACATCGAAAAAGAACTAACAGAAGTTATTTTAGTTCCCCTTGTAAAATACTCATTTTTGGATTTGACCGTTTTTTGCAGCGATCTTCAATCGCCGTGGTATAGGTGTTTAAGACACGTTGTTATTGCACTATTATTGCTATCTGATGGGTTCGAATCCACTACCCGCCTTTCAAACAATTTACTTTTACCCAAGTATTTCTTCACTTCTAATTGTTGTTTAGACAGTTTCAAATAGTCTTCTAATTCAAAATAGCAGACAATATTAGGACATTATATAGCAAATTCAAATGTGTAGATTCCCTGATGTTTTAATTTTTCACTTCCTGCATGAAATTCCACGAAGGATAAAAAGGGAACGAGATGTGGGCGTGAGAATGTAGTCATTCTTATCCCTTACTGTTGTCCAGTTTTATGTGAAAGTTTCTAGTTTAGAGAAAGAGGAATATACGTCAAAGGAGAAGGAGAGGGAGAGAAGGGAATATCGTAAGCTATAGGGTTTGCTTGTGTACTGGCCATCTTGTCGTTCCACCATATTGTGTATCCACTTTAACATATAAATAGTATATTCTATGATGCACAATTATTGTCCAATTGAGAAGAAATTATGTCCCAGTGATTGTACGAGTATAATAAATTTGCTGCAATTAATCATCAGATTAATTAGTAAATTAAATAAATAATTATTAAAACAGTCTTAATTATTAAACATACGATAATTTATATAAGAGTAAAGGGGATGGAACCTAAAGAGGTTCTTAAACTATTATAAATTCAAAGGAGATTCAAGAATTTGAATAATTAGGAATATTCTGGTTAGAACATAAGAGCATGTAACATGAGAAACAGTTTTATTTATTACGTAAAAGAACTAACCACAGTAACACATTTGTTGATATAATGTTGATAGCACTGTTGAATGTTCGCCTCTTTAACGTTGTGTTCAAAGTTGTATTAACAATTAAACATTTTAAATACACGTTGTTGTTGAATAACTGTTGAACAGGGGACATCAGATAGTGTTATCCAAGTAAAAGCAACGTTTCTTTTTTATGTGCGTTACTGGGAAATGATTGAACCATATTGATGTATCTTATCTGAACGAAATTAACTAATAATTTGCACACTTCTTTTTTACAGATTCTCATAAGGGGGAGTGCATATATTTCTAAATCCATTATATATATTTGAAGAAAATTAATTGGAGGAAATCAATAAAATAGGAGTAAGTACAGGAAATTTAAAGCATTTGTACAACATAATATTAAGGGCGAAATTTAAAGTTATTGGCTGTTGATATTATCACATTCTTTCAGTCACATTTTTTAGATTATTCTCCGCCTATGACAAATTAACTTTTAATTCTGATAATTTATATATGAACTGTTTCTTCTGAGTGATACTTTTTGATTTTGTTATTAAGTTTCATCTCCCTCTAAACAATGAATTTAGTTTGAATTTGAATTATAATTTTAAGGACTTTAGGCAACAATGGCTCAGACCGTACGGATGATGATGGAATGAATTGGTGGAATGAAGAAAGTGGAAGGAAACGGGAGCTAACTAACTAACTTTATGGCATCACGAACACCTACTTCTCGGTGATTTCTTCTAATATTGTCCTCCCAATGACGTCTCGGTCTTTCCAATGGCGTCCTTCCATCCGGCCTTCAAACCAGGATAGAATATAAACTTCGTTTTTTTTCCATCCGAGCTACATGGCCTGCCCAACTTAGTCGTCGCGATTTCATTATTGTTACATCTGGTGAATCGTACAGTCCGTGGAGTTCTTCATCATGCAGTCTCCTCCATTCTCCAGTCATTTCGTCGCGTTTAGGCCCGTATATCTTTCTCAAAACCTTATTTTCAAATACACGTAATTTATGTTCATCTGCTAGGGTCGTACTCCAACTTTCGCAATCGTAAAGTATTACTGGCAGAATAACCGTTCTGTATATTTTCAATTTCAATTTCCTTGATATTAATCACGATGTTAGAAGTTTTTGGACTGAATAGAATCATGCATTCTCCGATACTAAGCAACTTTTTATTTCTTCCGTGACTTAATTTTTGTTTGTTACGTATGCTCCCAAGTATTTAAATTTGTTTACTTTCTCTATGACCTCATCCCTAATTCTTGTGTTTTTATTTCCTTCATTCCCTGTGTTTCGGCTTGTTATCATGTATTTTGTTTTCTCTTAGTTTACCTGTAGACCTATCTCATCGCAGGCTTCTACTAAGACATCGGTGTTGCTTTCTAATGCATCTATATCGTCCCCTATTAAATCTACATCATCCGCGTATACAAACAGTTCATTCAAACAGTTCATTCAAACCATTCAATGATAGTCCATTTTGTCCCTTTTAATTTTTAAAATCGCATATTCTCACGCAAAGTTAAACAGTAGTGCTGACAAGGCATCGCCTTGTTTCAATCCGTTGCTAATCTTAAAACTATCTGACATAGTATTACCTATCCGTATTGTGAAGGACCGAAGATTTGCTGTTGTTCTTCATGAGTGTTTTGTGAAACGTTCTATAAATGGGAGAGCGAAAACCATAGTAGCGAGAGGTTTTAAAATTAGACGGTCATTCGTAAACTGTTTAATGTGAAATTATCGATGAGAAATATGTGGTGAACTCTGAGAGTTCATTATGGGCGTTAACTTTGAATGTCAGATGGTAGAGGCTAAATTTGGGATTTTAATGCAACGAAGCTCAGCTAAACATGAGAACTACTTGGATACAAAAGGGGTTTGTTGCCGTGTTAATTGAACGTAACATGATTACATTTTAACACACCACGTTTCTTAACGATGAACAGAATAAACGGGTTTTACCGGAGTTATTAATCTTTGAGCAAATATTATTCGGGAGGTGACACTTAAGAAAGTCTAAATTATGCCAGACGCTAGAATTCGCAATATAAAGTAGATCCTCTATTCATACCTGAAATTTAGTTGAAGTTAGATGTTCAATGAATTTCTACAGCCTTTGATTCCGTCACAGCCAGATGAAAAATGTTCAAAAAAAAAACTATCTTCCTTCTTAGGTTGAAGCTTTGGCTGGAGACTTCTTCTATTGTACTGATGCACTGAAGGCCCCTCTATGGATCTGGAGATACTGGAGCTCTGTAGGCCCCTCTATGGAACTGAAGGTTTTAATAGAAGATTGATCGGCTTTATATAGCGACTCGTATATACAGTAAATGTGTGTGTGGTGGTGTTTGTCTGACTTGGCGGAGACGGTAACTTTAAGTAGGGCGAAAGGTGACGTTCCCATCATAAGAGTATGGTTAATTTGCTCAAAGGTGAATAACATCTCGATTGACGTCATGGATTGCAATATATTTCATCAGCCTTCGTTGTTGCTACTCTGTTCATCTTTACTGAAACATGGCGGTGGTTTTATTTCCATTTCACCGAACAAATTACAAGAAAAATATAAAAATATACTAAAACCTAATTTTTTCCTATTATTTTGAATTTTATGAATAAAGTTAATTTTTCCCTCTACTGGGGACTATCACACTACTCACAGCTAAGTATAAGAAAATTTTAATGCGATATTGGAATGTATTGGATTAAAATTTTCTTATCAATAAAATTCAAAATCATACCTAAAATTAAATTTGCAACGGTTTGAACCTTAAAACTAACAGAATAATATATAGTAAGAATTACAAACAAAATACAGATACACAACAATCCTTGTCACTTCGTCATTTGTGTCGAAAATTATTCATTCAAATGTTCTTTAAGTGTCTATAAAATGTCTTTTTTTTATGTTTTTCTTTTTTTCTTTTTCTTTTCACACACAAATCAATTGATAAAAACACATATATGAAACAAAGATCGGTAAAAAAAATTAAGTTCGGTTGGCAGAAAGTTTATAAAGTTTCACTTGATAATGACATTGGCGTTCGTGGTTGTATGTCACTGGTTGAAGCGTGCGTTATCAGAAATTGTTTTTGCTTAGGTAGCGAAGTCAGACTGTCTGGTCTATGCATACGACACTGTTCTGTTTGACAAGGTTAGTGTACTCGTATAACACCTGTGAAGCGGTTCGAAGGTGCAAGAGTTTGGGTTCGATCACACAGAAATATAGTATGCAATGTTCGAAAGTGGAAAGTTTTAGTGAAATGTGTCAATAATTTGTGTTTGACATCACTTCGAAAATGCGAAGAAGGTTCTGTTCCTCGCAAGGAATACGTAAAATTTTGTCTTGCGAAGTATTGATAGTGTCCAAATTCAAATATCACTGGTGAATTGTGAAAGTTTTACAAAGTTCAAAGTTCGGGAAAAGAAAAAGTTAAGTTCGCACTAGTTGGAGTTTCGTAATGTTCGACAAAATATCGGAACAAAATATCGTGGTGTAGTGACACAGAGTTGCAGTTCAAGTCTGGAAGGTTGGTAAGTATTACACTATTATATAATTTCACTGCTCACTATGTAGTCATAGTGCTTGTTAAATATCAACGTAAAATGAGTGCAATATTCAGAAGAAAACCGAAGAGAGAATGTTGCAAAGTCATTTTCACAGTCATATGAATCACTGGAAGAAAGTATCGAAGAATACTGTTCAAAATGTCCAAAATTATTGAGTATCACTGATTGAAGGTAGAAGTTATGAAGTTTTGAATTTTATACACTTGTTGTACACTTTGGTCAAAACAAATCACTGAAACTTATGGGGAATAAAATGATGTTAAGCACTGGGTATACACTGTTGGGTCAAAACTGGGGATTCACTTTTGGGTCACTGGGATTCATTGATGTCAGTCTAGACGGTCTGGTAGAATTGTGAAGAATCTAGTAGAAATTTGAAGGTCTGCTCGAAAAATGGTGAATTTTACTGTTGTACTACGTTGGATGGATTGATCGAAGATCGTATGTTGAAATCTGTGTTGATTGAAGTTCCAAAATGTTGATTGTAGTCTGAAATTCTGCGGTGAAGTTGATTCTGGTAGAATTATTCTGATGTTGCCAATGGTTCGTTAAATCTTGTTGATAATGGACTGGATACTAGTGTCCCATTTTCGAAAATAGCGTCAAGCTCTTAATTTTGTTTGGTTTGAATTTCGTAATGTCGGATTCTGGATTAGTTTTGCTGGTTGTTGCTGGCTTTGTCTGGCTTTTGTGTGATTTGCGTTATGGCTGTATTCTAAATGCAAAGTGATTTTAAATTAAAGTACCTGATGGGTATTCGAAAAGGAAAACTGAAGGAGAAAGATGATAGAAAAGTGAAGTTAAAACTAAAGTACTATATTTCAAGAATTCTAAAATTTGACTGATTGAACTGAGTGCAAATTCGTACGTAATGTCAATAGCAGCTTCTAAAATTTGAAATGGAAACAAATCCTTTTAATAGCTTTAAATGCGGTTATAAAAGTATATACGGATATAAATGCGGTTATATGGATTATTTTGGTTATATATTAGAATTAATAAAGTTAGTAAACTATATGGCGTTCACTGCAAGTTAAAGTAACTATAATAAAA